>LIEC01012279.1:145360-200710 GCA_001925005.1 Drosera capensis | reverse complement strand
GAGTATATACTAAGCAAATGAAGATGGCTTTGTCAACTGTGATCTTTCAATCTTGATCGTTCAATTTTTTATCCGACGGTTGTCAATTAATATTTATAAATTAGAAAATAAATTCAATTAATTATAGTCAAATTAAAAGAAAAAGATTGATTCACTAAAATTTATTGGTGTGATCGATATATTTTGATTGAATTTTAAGTGATATAGATTTAATTCAAATATCTATCAACTCTACTAATAATATTAAATGTTAATTCTAACGACCAATATAAATAAATGATGAGATAATAATATTTTATTTTCAAAATCTTTAGCAAAAAAAGATATTCATATCTAATATTATTTTATCACTTCTCGATCGGTTCAGAAAGATATCATATTTCTTTTTTCTATTGTACGCTCAAAACTTTTGTTTTTCGTTTTTGTCCCGTGTATTGTTACACAGGTGCATGGTCTTGTTATTCACCTATCCCGCTATCCATTTTTAAATGAAACTTCGTAAACTCATCATATATATATTTTTCAATAAGCTTCTGTTTTTCGCTACAAAAGGTATAGATATTTTGATAAAATAAAAAAAAATTATTATACCCATTGATAACATTCCAAACCAAAACGGTTTTACTTAGAAAGAAGACAAACCTGAATTTAAATCAGCCATCGTGGTTGCAGCAAGAGGTTCTTTTATGAATTTGTTCATTGATTAATTGTGACTAGATCCAACATTTATGAATATTTTTCGCAACCATTGACTTGTCTCTTCGAAATCTGTCCAATATGCTCCCAGAAACACTTGTTGTAGCGTATTGTCTGAGTTAAAATCATCCCTCATAATCGGTTTTACTTACTAACATGGGACATAAGAGTTGTAAGATCTGGAAAAAGGATACCTACACATAAAAGTTGGCCTACTCCTTATTTTTTTCTTTTCCCCCTAACGAGTGACCCACTCATGAGGTAATTGGTGATAAATGCATATACAACTGACTACGTACCTAATTAACTAGCCCTCTTGTGTTCTCTTATAAATATTCAGTTACAAGGAGACACTTGAATAAAGCCATCTCACCTCAAGAAATATACTATTAGCAGGGAGCGCATACCAAGGTGCAACTTAACTAGCCATGGCAGCCATGCTCAAATTGACAGTCCTCGCAATGTTGAGCTGCATGGTGATAGTTGCACCGCGCTCTTCATATGCCGGTTTCATTCCCTATGACTATGGCGACACTTTCATGTATGCATGTCGGGATTACATTGCTTCAGGCAATGAATGTGCGTTGGATTACGATTGTTGCACGCAGATTAACAAGATCGCCAAACTTGTCACCAAGTCTTCTAGCAAGGATGAAATATCGTACGCTTGTTTATCCATGAAGGCTGCTCTCTACACTCTTGAAACCGACTACAAGTACAACAACACTGCGGCCATGGTTAGGAAGTGCGGCACTTCACTTCCTTTTGATGTCGCTAAGGGTGCCCCTTGTTTCTAAGAAGATAAACGTAAGTTACTGTACAATTACTACATAAAAAAAAAAAAGAAAAAAACAGAATGAAAGAATGAAAATAAAAATAAAATGAAAGAAAAAGAAGAAGAGAAGATCCGTAATGACATCTCTTTATGCGAAAGTCTCATTTTTCCCTTTTTTTTTTCAGAGTTCTATTTCAATTGACTCCCAATTAAATCTTCGTTGTTAAAAATTACAACTTAGGTAAATGATTGTTGAGAAAGCTCTACTCATATTTGAAAAATCAATACAATTATATATATATATATCCCGAATCACTTTCACTGATTTTCAATTGATTTTGAGTTTGAACCTCAGAGATTTAATATGATATCAACGCCCATTAGACACAACGGCCAAACATTTCACATCAACTAAATATATGTTTGTGTTTCAAGCCCAAAAAGAAGCGTTCGTGCAAGGAGACGTGTTAAGATAACTTAATCCACATTGAAGTTTGGAAATTAGTACAATTACCTATATAGATCATAAGTCATTCTATTTATAACCAATTGATTTTGAGTTGCAACTCTAAATATTTAATAATGAAGTGACGAAAAGTTGCAGCTCAAAGAAAATTTTTGCCTTCAAGTTGGTGAACAAATATTTTTGCTTGGTTCAAGATTTCATGTGCAACATTATTTTTTGATTAAATACTTGTGGTTACTGATTATGGATCCTATATCTGTAGCAGCTAGCCAAGATGAACACAATAAAACTCATTCATGTCGCATCGTTCTCATCAATAATGAACTATTGTTTTTTTTATTTATGCAGGGTGAAGAAAGTCCGCTCTATCTCAAGTCGTACGAACTCGTTTCACTAAATAAAATAAGTGGCAACCAAGTTGATGATTCTATGTGACTGATCTACATGAAGTTATGCCTTCATATGTATTTCTATCCATTACTGGTTGAGTACTAATACCTTTTGGTGATATCGCCATAGGTTAGGTTAACTGTAAGCTGTAATGTGACCAAGTGAAGTATGTTTATCATCCTTTATCAACAATTGATCATGTGTGTTTGTATATTTGGTTATGTTTTGAATGTTAAAAGCTAAAAGGAATAAATACAAAAGAAGAATAGAAAGGCATCAGGTTTTAAAATTTCTGACATCTGATCAAACATATATATAAATATCATGAATTAATCTCTTATAAAATCGTTCGGATTATTGATGCATTAATGGCATGATGTATAGCTTGTCAAAAGTTTCTCAGATCTGAAATCATTTATTATTAGGAACGACAATCACTAACAGTGTGTGAAAGAGGGTGAGATGCTGGTAATTTTACTATTGTAGTGCATAATTAAGAGATTATTTCCTAATTGTCAAGCTAAAAATTTATCACGAAGTCAAGAAACTAACAAAATGACATAAGAAATTGGTGCAAGAACAATCTGACAAAACCCAAGTCCAGGAAAAACTCGATGTATACAATATGTGAGGGCTTTGATAGCGTTTTCTTCATAACGACTATGCAGACGTTGTCATAACTTTCCATTTCTTCGGTTTTTCACTGCCTCTCTATAGATTTTTAAACATAGGCTTTGATTAAAACCATATGCTTGAACCTATGATAGCATATTGATAACAGGGATCATTGTTTAACCACTACAATAAATCATTGTGGTAGCTATTTTTTCGCAATGCTTACAATAACGGTATCCTAGATACATCTTTGGTTGTGCTCCCCCCGTACTCTGGATGGTCTGCCATTGCCGATCTGATATTGAACTAGCGTCGTTGCCGCCAGAGATCCGATGACATTAAGATCTACGGTAGAGTTTATGAACAACGCTACTACTCATCGAAAAACCGCTATCATAATGTATCATGAAGGCTTCTTAGGGGGCGGTTTCGTGAACGCTACTGTCGTAGGTCTATGATAGTAGTTTTTGACATTTTAGTCAAAGATCTCATATACAAAGAGAAAAAACATTATATCTCCTTTGTTAGGACTTTTCATTTTCAATCTCCGAAAAACAAAAAAGAAATAAAATGACGGCGAAAAGGTCTTTAAATAGCTAGTAAATCCTAAATATCAAAATATTAACAAAATGCCATCAAATAAATAATTGTAAAACCTAAAAGTGTATGACTTCTAATTGACTCCGAGGGCTACTTCACCCCACTCAGGTATGACGTGTAACTGTTTTATAGCATCTAAACCATCTTGGATTGTTGATTCTGGTGTCATTAATCACATGACTGATAGTAAGAGTATACTGTCTGATCTAACCACATCCAAACAATCACCTGTTTAGATCGCTAATGGTTCAACCTGCAGTATAGAAGGGGTTATCTTCCCATATAGCACAAAACATACCACTATATTTTTATCCTCTATGTCCCTTCCTTTTTTGAGAACCTTTATGTCTGTGAGCAAAATAACAGAACAATTATATTGCTCAATTACATTCATTCCATCTAAATGTCTTTTTCAGGAACTGGGGACGGACAAGTTGATTGGCACTGCAGATAAGGACAAAGGTCTGTATCGTATGGAGGGCTCACCCCAGAGGTTGGCTTACCTGAGTACCGCCAGCGGTAAGGAGATTCATTGTCAGTTGGGGCATCCATCTCTCTCGGTGTTGAAGAAGATACTTCCAGAGTTTCACTCTATTCTAGAATTTGTTTGTGAGTATTGTGTCCAAGGGAAGCATGTCCGTGCTCCCCACCCACCCAGGTCTCTTGGTTAGTCTACTAGTACTTTTTTCTTTAGTACATTCAGATGTTTGGGGTCCTAGCCTAGTTGAGTCAGTATCAGGTTTTTGTTATTGTATTATTTTTGTGGATGCTTTCTTTAATGCCACTTGGATTTTTATTATTAAATCTCGTCAAGAAATTCTTTCTAAATTCATGATTTTTTGTTCTCTTGTTCAAACTCAATTTCACACAACTCTTAACACTCTTCGTACTGATAATTCGAAAGAATATTTTTCAAGTGAGTTTGTGCAATACACGAATAATCATAGTATTGTCCATGAATCATCTTGTCCTTACACACCCCAATAGAATGGGGTCACTGAACGCAAGAACAGACACATCTTCGAGGTGACACGTACCATGATAATTCATGGACATGTACCTCATCGTTTTTGGGCAGATGCGGTTCTCACTGTCTGTTACTTGATCAATTGTACTTGATGATAAAATACCATACAATGTCTTGTACCCATCTGCACCTTTATTTTCTATCACACCCAGAGTCTTTAGTTGTGTCTATTATATCCATGATACCCGACCTGGTCGTACAAAACTTAACCCAAATCCTTGAGATGCCTCTTTGTGGGCTACTCTGGTACTCAAAAGAATAATAGGTGCTATAGTCCTAAGCTAAAATGATATTTTATATCACCTAATGTTACATTTATGGAGTATGTACCATATTACCTAGATTCTGAGTCAGATAACTTCTCCACTCCTTCCCCACCTGTGTCTATTCTGAAATACTCTGAAACTTCAAACATTTCTTCTTCACCGTCGACGAGTGGTGGGTTACCGACACCTTCTGAGCCAACGATTACTCACGCATACACTCGAAGGGGTAAGAATCTTCATTCTGATACTAACTCTGTTCAGACTATGTAGGATCATGAATCTTGTTCGTCTCCTACACCTACACCTCCTCTCTCACCTAGTAAACATGCCGTCGGTTGCAAACGGATATTCACTATGAAGGTTCATTCTGATGGATCGTTGAACCGACTCAAAGCTAGGGTGGTTGCCGAGGGCCACTCTCAGTCTTGTGGTATGGACTACGAGGAGTCCTTCTCTCCTATTACCAAGATGGTGTCTGTTCGTATCTCCATTACTCTTGTTGCCATGTGTCGGTGGCCACTCTACCAGCATTTCTCAATGGCATTCTTGAGGAGGAGGTATATATGAATCAGCCACCTGGGTTTGTTGTTTAGGAGGAGACTTCCATAGTTTGTCTCCTAAAGAGATCTTTGTACGATCTCAAGCAATCTCCCCGAGCATGGTTCTGATGCCTATCTCAAGAACTCAGTTAGTTTGGCATGACCAGGATTGCTAGTGACCATTCAGTTTTCTACATACATTTACAGGAGAAGACCATCGTCCTAGTTGTATATGTGGATGATTTGGTCATTACTAACGTTGATGTCGAGGGGATCTTTGCACTAAAGAAGTTCTTGAGCGAGAAATTTAAGATTACCGACCTAAGCAAGCTCAAGTATTTCCTTGGTATTAAGGTACTATGATCTCTTGATAAAATTCTTATCTGTAAGAGGAAGTATGTCCTTATATTTGCTTTTAGAATGCGGGTGGCTTGGATACAAGCCTGATGACTCACCGATGGTTCCTGAGATCAAACTGATGCCAGAGGATGGAGAACCTCTGCATGATCCTGAGAGATATCCGAGACTGGTTGGGAAGCTGAATTATCTGACTGTTACTCGACCTGATATTGCCTATCCAATGAATGTGGTGAGTTAGTTCATGCCTGCCCCTCGCACTACCCACTGGTATGTAGCGGTACAGATCCTTAGATACCTCAAGGGATCTCCAGGAAAGGGACTAGTATTCTATGATCAGGGACACAGTAGGATAGCATCCTTCATTGATGCCGATTGGGCAAGCTGCCCTACTAGTCGAAGATCCACCATTGGATATTGTGTCTTTTTTTGTGATAACCTCATTTCCTGGAAGAGTAAGAAGCAGACTATTGTGTCTCGTTCTAGTACGAAGTCAGAATCTCGAGCAATGGAAAACACCTCTTGTGAGCTAGTTTGGACAAAACTTATACTCGATGAGCTAGGAGATCACCAAGATAATCAGATGAGAATACACCGTGACAATCATGCAACAATCCACATCGCCATGAATAAGGTTTTTCATGAGCGGACCAAACATATTGATGTAGATTATCACCTGTTAGAGACCTTATCATAGGGACATCATCTTGTTCCCCTTGCATTCACCCGATTCCCGTTCGGACGAATTTTCAGCTCGTCGACATCCTAACCAAGCCACTCCGAAAAACACACATTGATACTATATCTAGCAAGTTGGGCATGTTTGATGTTTATGCTCCAACTTGAGAAGGAGTGTTAAAATACAAAACCCTAGATATATATATATACTAAGCTAGTCCTGCAGAATCCAGTTGACTGAAGCTCCTGCTGCTCCCTTCGGCAACCGTCTTTTTCTGGTAACATCGTAATAAACAATGAAACACTGAAAAGAGCACAAAAACATGAGTTTAAAGGTAACCACTCTGTAAATCAATCATCCAAAACACTTCAACTCCATGCAACTGATCAACCAGGTCAACAAAACATGGAATCGGAATATGTACTTGATGTTGATCTTGTTCACTGCTCAACTGTCCATACACATGTGCCATAAACCATCTTTTTCTAGAACCAATATAACAAGAACAATAGAAGGACTCATAGATTCCCTAACAATCTCGCTTTTTAATAGCTCCCTCACATGTCTCTTTGTGAATGTCACACAGCTTATTTGGTTGAGGATGATCTTCTAATTTCAAACCTAATTTTCCACAATGTTAGTGGAAACAACATTCTCATAGTTGCCCTCATCGATTACCATGGCGCACACTTGAAAGACTGGATATAGCTTGCTTTGAAAGTATAAGAAGGGGGTGAATAGTCTTTTTTACGAACTTTACTATCAACCTAACAAAAGTTTGTTTGATAGAAAAGTTGTTTTGAGTTTACTATAATAAT
This sequence comes from Drosera capensis, assembly GCA_001925005.1. Taxonomy (NCBI): domain Eukaryota; kingdom Viridiplantae; phylum Streptophyta; class Magnoliopsida; order Caryophyllales; family Droseraceae; genus Drosera; species Drosera capensis. The sequence goes on along the minus strand of LIEC01012279.1, from coordinate 193,482 downwards.
TTGGAACCTTACTATAGTAATGTAGTTCCTTTTACTTTATTGTTGGTTGAAATTGATTAGCTATAAGGTTAAAGGTAATGAAAGCAATAAGGTAAAAAAACATAAGGTTTCTATACTAGTTAGGTAATACAGCTAAAATAGGATTATATTTCTTACTCTAGTCTTCCCCCGATTATTAGTGTGATAGATCAAGAGGATAGTACTACATGTGATTGTTTAAGGCTCATAATCAACTTATCATTTTAGAGTTTGCAAATGAAAATACAAACCAATGACAAGATCTTTTCTTCTCCTCGATAGAACTCGAAATAGCCACTTGAAATCGTTTATCTAACAAAAGTACTATTACATCTTTGGTTCCAATAGCTGGTTCAAATCCTCAGCTATCAACTTCTCACATGGTTCACTTGATGCCCTACTACACTTGTCTTTCCTTTCAGAGCAAAGGAGATTCAGAAATCCCACTAGAAATCTTTGGCATTGCCTTTGTATTGATAGACAACCCAAATTTCTAGCCATTGTTGTAGCTATTTTGTCTTGAAATGTCACTTTCATGCCATTTTGAAACCATACTCACAAACTCGTGACCTCTGGTGTTAAGGTAGAGAAGTGCACTGACACAACTCAAAATCCAATACGTGAACTTTAACTTCTTCTGAACCCTTTTGTGGAACTCAACCTTACTGTCCCTCAGTCTTGCTATAGTAATCTCACAAAAGCAATTCAAAATCAAACTTTCCTTCATCAGGACTCTTCTGTTGAACTCAGTTTTACTCTCCTTCAGCCTTGCTACAGTAACCCTCTTCAACCAGAAGCAATTCAGGATCAACCATTCTATGTTTTGCAGAAGCCCAAATGCCGAAGTCTTACTACCTCTTTGGTATAACCTCATTGTTGTCTGCCATACTGCATTCCTTTGAACCAGCCTTGTTAAGTTCCTTTCTGAACTAGCTTTGCTGCATTTCTCTTTGAACCAACCTTACTGTGCACCTATTGCAGGCTTATATTCTAAGTAGACGAGTTTCATCCTTGATATATACTGACAGATTCTCAGAGTTTGCCTATCACTTAATTTTTATAAATCATGGGTTTGACTCAACAATATCCCCATAAATTGATGATAGCAAATTCTATCAAAACAGTAAGAAGATAAACTCATAATCTTTCATATTCATATAAGAAAACATTTTTTATGTACAAAAAAAAAAAAAAATAGAACATTCAAAACTTTGAGACATACAGATAGGCTCGCACGCTTTACTGCTTCTGTCTCTTTAGAGCAGTAAGGTCATCACCATCTCTCCTCCTCTACCACTTTGGTTGCAGTAGTTGGTTGTTCTTTCTATAATCGTAAAAGTAGCCATTCCACTACTTGTAAATGGAATAATTGTTATGGTTGTTGTTGGCTTTGCTGTAGTAGTTCTTATTACGAGGGAAGGTGCAAAAGAGATATCTTGAGCTGGTCTAGTCTGCAAGGCTGAGAGATTGGCTTCTATTTCTCGTAACTCATCCATTGAGTATCCTTCAGCAGCGAGCCTTTGTCTGAACTGAGCTCGAGGTCCTTCACTAGTATGCTCAAATATTAAACTCTTTGAGTTTCCAAGATTAGACTTCGAAGGTTCTTTAAGAACTTAAATGCCATATTGGCATCATGGAGTGTAACCAATTCTGGTGCCTTTGGAGGTATTCTTAAGGATGAGGGTTCGGCAATGTGCCTGGTCTGTACTTCTACAGATTGTACTTCCACCTCCATGAGAGTTGGTTCTGCAGCCAGGTGATCTGAAATAGTTTCTTCGTCATAGGCTTGCATAATTAGTTTTCTTCTTGTCACTCTTTGCTGCTTTTTCTTGGTTGGTTGGGCTTTGCTAACTGGTGCTCTCTTGATCTTCTTTACTGCTGATCTTCTGTGTACTGTAGTAGTCATCTGCATAGCCTTTCTTTTCGTCTGCACTTCTGCAGACTTTGGTGGATGGTTTGCAGGTTTGACAATGGTTTGCTGTGCTACAGTCTATTTTGTTAATCCAATAGACTGCTTGTCTATTTTCTTGACGTTAATCTGCTTGGCCTCCATCCATGGCGTCCCTTCTTTGTCGGATAATTATAGTTTTTGTTTGAGAACGAAGTTGATTATCCTTCCAAACAACGGTTACTTTGACTGTACATCCTTGGCAACTTGATAAATGAGCAACTGAGCCTAGTTGACTTTGTATTCAGTGAGGATTGCGCACATTATCTCTTGTTGATCAGTTGTAATCTGATCCTTGTTGGATTCCCTTGAGAGTATTACCGTCTTTATTGTTAGTTTACCTTCATTCCACTTGTCTTTGGTTAGCATCACGTGCCTTCCTGTTTTTATGATGTTTGGTGGAATGATCCTTAAGCCTTCATTTGTCAGATTGAAGAATTATGCAAAATCATATGATTTTATGGAAACTGCAATCTTCATTGCAATAGAGGTATGTGTGATCAGTTGCAGGTTGTCTGCAACTTTCGCCTTTCTGATGAAGTCCAGTACTTCATCATCATAGATCGAGTTTGTTCTTTCACATAAATACTTGAGTTCAGCCTCTTTGAAAGAAGATTTGAAAGAATTTTTGAGTTTAGAAATCTAATTCGAAAGATTTAGAGAGTTAGGGTTTTCGATTTCATACAGTAGAGCGCTCGAATGCTTAGCGAGAGAGAGAGAGAGTATTAGAGAGTAAAGTGATTTTTCAATTGAAAATTTTCAGTTTTTGTACTCGTTGTAAGATTGTGATCGTTGATAGTGTTTTCTAGCAGTTATGCAGTGCCAGCCATGATTTGACCACTGGGTTGTTTTTGGAAATCAATTTTTTAATGTCTAAAATTCTTTTCCTAAAATAGATATAGCATAGAAATATTACTTCTAGTCTACTCTCCACTTGTGAACCAAGCAATATAGTAGTAGATCAATAATGCTTGTCTACATAAAATAATGCTAGTCTGCATTCTACATATGCAGTAGAGTAGTAAAACATTTTGGCTAGTTTCACTGTTTTAAATCAAATATATCCTATTCTCCTCTAAATTGAGTAAAATTACTCTCATCGAGAGGTTTTGTAAAAATGTCAGAAATTTGTTTTTCTCTTGGAATATATTCCAATTTAATATGACCTTTTTGCACATGATCTCTAATAAAGGGATATCTGACATCAGTATGCTTGGTTTTTGAATGAAAAATTGGATTTTCTAAAATTTCCATATTGCAGATATAGAGGTTTCAGAGAATATCATACCATAGTCTGCAAGCTGTGATCTCATCCATAGTATTCGTGCAGCACAACTTGCTATAGCTATGTACTCTAGTTCTACAGTGGAGGTTGACACGGTAATCTGTTTCTTGCTGAACCAAGAAATCAATCTTGCACCTAAAAATTGGCATGCTCCACTTGTGCTTTTATAGTTAACCCTACAACCTACAAAGTCTGTATCTGAAAAACTTATTAGTGTAAAATCTGATTCCCCTAGGATATCATACACCAAGGTTTGGAGTTCCTTTGAGATATCTCAAGATTCTCTTTACTAGAGTGTAGTGGGATTTCTTGGGATCAGATTGATACCTTGCATAGACACATACTATATATTGAATGTCTATTCTGCTTGTAGTAAGGTATAACAATGACCCTATTACTCATCTATACGTGGTTTGATATATGTTTTTTTTCATGTTCATATTTATCTATTTTTATTGATGTGCACATGAGTTTTCATATGACTAGCACTTTTTAACCCATATTTTTTTAATTGTGTTTTGTAAGTAATTGAATTGATTTATAAAGATTCCACTCTCTAATTGTTGTACTTGAAGTCCTAGAAAATATTTTACTTCTCCCATTAAGCTCATTTGAAATTTGGATTTCATTAATTCTACAAAACATTCACAAAGTTTATTATTAGTGCAACCAAATATAATATCATCAACATAAATTTATGCTAACAATATATGTTCCTTATGCTTCTTAAGGAACAGAGTGGTATCTACCTTACCTCTTTCAAATTGTTTTTCACATAGAAATGTTGAGAGAGTTTCATACCATGCCCTTGGTGCATGTTTTAATCCATATAATGCTTTGTCTAACATATATACATATCTTGGATATTCAGAGCCTTCAAAGCCAGGAGGTTGTTTAACATCCAGTATTCAGTCTTCATGCACAAGATATCAATTTGATCCCAAAGAATCCCAAGATATCAATTCATGCACAACATCTAGTGTTTTTGAGTGTTTTTATAATCATTTCAAATCTCTTTTCTTAGTTTCTTGTGTTTTTAAGTTATTGGAGTTATTTTTATGGTGTTTTTAGTCTTCTGAAGTTGTTTTGAGTGTTTGAAGGTCATTTCAAGGCTCTTTTGATAGATTTTGCTGTTTTGAAGCTATTTAAGGCTGTTTTACGGTGTTTTCAAAACTTTTCATTCGTTTTTTTGTGTTTTGAAGTGATTTGAGTTGTTTTATGGTTTTCATAGCCGTTTCATTAGTTTATGAGTATTTTAAGGTCATTTTGAGCCTCTTTTTATAGTTTCTTTCCCTTTCAAGTTATTTGAGGATTTTTATGGTGTTTTTAGCCTTTTCATGTGTTTTTTTAATGTTTTAAGGTGATTTCAAGACTCTTTACGTGGCTTCTTGTGTTTTCAAGTCATTTCACATTTTTTTTATTGTGTTGTTAGCCTTTTCATTGTTTATGAGTGTTAAAATTATTTCAAGGCTCTTTTCTTAGTTTCTTGTGCTTTCAAATTATTTGATTTTTTTATATATTTGTTTTTAGTCTTTTCAGGATTTTTTTTTTGAGTGTTTTAAGGTCATTTTTTGAGTGTTTCTTACATTTTCAACTTATTTGAAGTGTTTTATGATATTTTTATACTTTCCATGTTTTTTAGCGGTTTAGGCTCGGTTTAGGCTCAAAAGTTGTAAAAATAACATTTATGTTATTTTTACAACTTTTGATTAGTTTTTGTTTTTATTGAATAGATTTGAATTAATTTTAAGGTATTTTTATTCTTTTGATGTGTTTTTGTGCGTTTTAAGGTCATTTAAAGGGACTTTCCGTAGTTTATTAAATTTTCAAGTTATTTGAGGTTGTTGTGTGGTGTTTTTACCACTTTTCATTCGCTCTTGGTTGTTTTGAAGAGATTTGAGTTGTTTTCATCCTTTTCAAGTGTTTTTTTTTTCAGTGTTTTATGCCCATTTTAAGGCTATTTTTGTTATTTCTTGCATTTTCAAGTGTTTTTGAGAATTTTATGGTCATTTCAAGGCTCATTTAACAGATTCTTATTTTCAAGTCTTTTAAGTGTTTTAAGGTTATTTCAAAGCTTTTTTTCGTTGTTTCCTGTGTTTTTCAAATTATTTGAGGCTATTTTATGGTGTTTTTACCACTTTTCTTTCGTTTTGATAAGACTTGAGTTTTTTATGGTGTTATTAGCGTTTTTATATGGTTTTGAGTGTTTTAAGATCATTTCAAAGCTCTTTTGATAGATTCCTGTGTCTTTAAATTATTTAAGTCTGTTTTATGGTGTTTTTTTTTTACTTTTCATTCATTTTTTTGTGTTTTGAGGAGATTTGAGTTTTTTATAGTTTCTTTCGTTTTCATATTATTTGAGGTTGTTATGTGATTTTTTTAGCCTTTTCAACTGTTTTGAGTGTATTAAGGCGATTTCAAGGATTTTTTTCATTGTTTCTTTCGTTTTGAAGTTGTTTTGGGGTTTTTTTTATTGTGTTTTTAGTGTTTTCATATGTTTGTCAGTGTTTTAAAGTCATTTCAAGGCTTTTGTGATAGATTTCAGCTTTTTCAAGTTAAATGAAGTTATGTAAATCTATTTTTATGGTGTTTTTTCACTTTTCATTCGTTTTTGTGTGTTTTGAAAAGATTTGAGTTGCTCATTGTTTTTGAGTGTTATTTATGGTTTTCATGTTATTTTTTGTTGTTATATGTTGTTTTTAGCCTTTTCAAGTGTTTTTGAGTGTTTTAAGATCATTTCAAGGATGTTTTCATTTCGTCTTGCATTTTCAAGTTATTCAAGGTTGTTTTTTTTTTTTTTTAGCCTTTTCATGTGTTTTCCAGTGTTTTAAAGTAAATTCAAAGGCTCTTTTGGTGGATTCTTGCATTTTCAAGTTATCTGAAGTAGTTTTATGGTGTATGTACCGCTTTTCATTCGTTTTTGTGTGTTTTTAACACTTTTCATTTGATGAGATTTGAGTGGTTTTATGATAATTTTATCTTTTCCGAGTGTTTTTTAGTGTTGTAAAGTCATTCCACCGCCATTTTCTAGGTGTTTTGCATTTTCATGTTATTTGAGTTTTTATGGTATTTTTAACCTTTCAAGTGTTTTTTAGTGTGTTAACATCATTTCACGACTTTTTTCATAGTATTTTGCATTTTCAAGTTATTTGAGGTTATGCTATGGTGTTTTTTTACCACCTTTCATTCATTTTTGAGTGTTTTAAAGAGGTTAGAGTTGTTTTTTTGATGTTTTTCTTGTGGTTTTGTGAGTTTTAATGTCATTTCCAGGCTCTTTTGATAGTTTCTGGTGTTTTTGAGTTATTTGAGGTCATTTCATGGTGTTTTTAGCCTTTTCAATTGATTTTGAGTCTTTAATGGTCATTTAAAGGCTCTTTTGATAGATTCTAGCATTTTCAAGTTAGTTTAGACTGTTTTGTGGTGTTTTTACCTATTTTCATTCCTTTTTGTGTGTTTTTAAGTGATTTAAGTTATTTTATGATGTTTTTAGCATTTTCAAATGTTTTTGAGTGTTTTAAGTTCATTTCAAGGGTCTTTTTTCACAATTCCTTGTGTTTTTAAGTTTGTTTTATGCTGTTTTTAGCCTTTTCGAGTGGTGTTTTGTGTTTCAAGATCATTTGAATACTCTTTCGAAATATTCTTATGTTTTCAAGCTATTTGAGACAGTTTTATGGTGTTTTTACCACTTTTCATTCATTTGTTTATTTTTTTGTGTTTTGTAGATATTTGAGTTGTATGTTCTTGTTTTTAACATTTTCAAGTGTTTTTTCAATATTTTAAGCTCATTTCTAGGCTCTTTTCGTAGTTTCTTGTGCTTTCAAGTTATTTGATATTTTTTTATGTTTTTATCTTTTTCATGTGTTTTAAGCTCATTGCAAGGCTCTTTATCGTGTTTTCAAGTTATTTGAGGCTGTTTTATTATGTTTTTGTCACTTTTCATTCTCTTTTGAGTGTTTTGAAGAGATTTGAGTTCTTTTAAAGTCTTTTGAGTGTTTTAAGCTCATTGCAAGGGTCTTTTCATAGTTTTGTTTGTTTTCAAGTTAGTTGAGTTGTTTTTATGGTGTTTTTATCTTTTTCAAGTGGTTTTGAGTGTTTTATGGACATTTCAAGGCTCTTTAATTGTTTCTTGCGTTTTGAAGTTATTAGAGGGTGTTCTATGGTGTTTTTAGTCTTTCATGTGCTTTTGAGTGTTTTAAGATCATTCTAAGGCTTTTGTCATAGTTTCTTGCGTTTTCAAGTTGCCTGAGGTTTTTTAGAGTGTTTTGATCATTTTAATGTGTTTTTGAGCGTTTTAAGCTTATCTTTAGGCTCTTTATAGTGTTTTCAAGTTTCTTGCGTTTTCAAGTTATTCGAGCTTGTTTTATTGTGTTTATACCACTTTTCATTCTCTTTAGTATGTTTTGAGATTTGAGTTATTTTTATCATATTTGTTTTTCCATTTAAAGTCTTTTTCGGTGTTTTAAGCACATTTAAAGGGTCTTATCATGTTGTCTTTAGTTTTAGAGATATTTGAGTTGTGTTTTATGGTGTGTTTAGTCTTTTCAAGTAGTTTTGAATGTTTCAAGGTCATTTCAAGGCTTTTGTTTTTATAGATTCTAGCATTTAAAGTTGTTTGAGGCTGTTTTATTTTTTTTTTAACACTTTTTATTCGTTTTTTTTTTTGTGTTTTGACGAGATTTGAGTTATTTTATCTTGTTTTTAGCTTTTGCAATGTATTTTGAGTGTTTTAAGCTCATTCCATGGCTCTTTTCATTGTTTCTTGTGTTTTGAAGTTATTTGAGGTTGTTTTATGGTGTTTTAAGCCTTTTCTGTGTTTTTGAGTGTTTTTTTGATCATTTTAAGGCTCTTTTAGTAGTTTCTTGCGTTTTTAACTTATCTATGATCATTTATGTTGTTTTTGGCTTTTTCATTTGTTTTTGAGTGTTTTATTCTTATTTCATGTCTCTTTTCAAAGTTTTTTGTATTTTCAAGTTATTTCAGGCAGTTTTGTAGTGTTTCTACTAATTTTCATTTTTTTTTGTGTGATTCGAAGAGAATTGAGTTGTTTTTATGGTGTTTATAGTTTTCCGACTGTTTTTGAGTGTTTTAAGCTCATTTCAAAGCTCTGTTCATAGTTTGTTGTATTTTTAAGTTATTTGAGTTGTTTTGATAGTGATTTTAACCTTTTCAAGTGGTTTTTGGTGTTTAAGGGTGATTTCAAGGCTCTTTTTGTAAATCTGGCCTCAAATAACTTGAGGCTATTTTATGGTGTTTAAGGGTCATCTCTAGGCACTTTATAGTGTTTTCAAGTTTCTTGCGTTTTCAAATTATTTGAGGTTGTTTTATTGTGTTTCTACCACTTTTCATTCTTTTTAGAGTGTTTTGAGATTTGAGTTGTTTTTATCATGTTTTTGTTTTCCATTTAAAGTCTTTTTCGGTGTTTTAAGCTCATTTAAAGGGTTTTTTCATAGTTTCTTTCGTTTCCAAGTTATTTGAGTTGTTTTTATGGTGGATTTTTGTATTTTCAACTGGTTTTGAGTATTTCAAGGTCATTTCAAGGCTCTATTATAGATTCTAGCATTTTCAAGTTCTTTGAGGCTGTTTTATTATATTTGTTTTAACACTTTTTATTCATTTTTTTGTGTTTTGATGAGATTTGAGTTATTTTGTTTTGTTTTTAGCCTTTTCAAGGTACTTTGAGCGTTTTAAGCTAATTCCAAGACTCATTTCATTCTTTCTTGTGTTTTGAAGTTATATGAGGTTGTTTTATGGTGTCTTTCGCTTTTTCATGTGTTTTTGAGTGTTTTCTGGTCACTTTAAGGCTCTTTTAGTAGTTTCTTGCGTTTTCAAATTGTCTATGGTTGTTTTATGGTGTTTTGTTTTTATCTTTTTCATGTGTTTTTGAGTCTTTTAAACTTATTTCAAGCCTCTTTTAAAAGTTTCATGTATTTTCAATTTATTTTAGGCTGTTTTATAGTATTTTTACCACTTTTCATTTGTTTTTTTTCTTTTGTGTTTTGAAGAGATTTGAGTTGTTTTTATGGTGTTTTTAGTTTTTCCAACTGTTTTTGAGTGTTTTAAGCTCATTTCAAGGTTTGTTTTTCATAATTTCTTGTATTTTCAAGTTATTTGAGATGTTTTGATGGAGTTTTTAAACTTTTCAGTTGGTTTTTAGTGTTTAAGTGTCATTTCAAGGCTCTTTTCGTAAATCTTACCTCAACTAACTTGAAAAGACAAGAATCTATCAAAAGGGTCTTGAAATGACCTTAAAACAGTCATAAACAAATGAAAAGACTAAAAATATCAAAAAAGCAACCTAAAATAACTTGAGAACACAAGAAACTATGAAAAAAGTCTTGAAATGATCTTAAAATACTCAAAAACATCATAAAAACAATTGAAGTGTCTCTAAAAAACACAAAAATGAAAGAAAAGGGGTAAACACACTAAAAAACAGTTTGAAATAACTTAAAAACGTAAGAATCTGTCAAAAGAGTCTTGAAATAACCTTATAACACTTGAAAATTGATTAGAAGGATAAAAACACCATAAAATCAACTCAAATCTATTAAAACCCTAAACAAAAAATGAAAAAGGCTTATGAACATCATAAAAAAACAAAAACTGTATTTACAACACTAGAAACAACAAAAACTTTGAAATGATCTTATGGTAGACTTTTGTGTTTTCAAGTTATTTGAGGTTGTTATATGTTGTTTTTAGCATTTTCATGTATTTTTGAGTGTTTTAAATTCATTTCAAGGCTCTTTTCATTGTTTCTTGCATTTCAAGTTATTTAGGCATGTTTTGAGGGGTTTTTATTTTTTTCCATGTATTTTTAAGTGTTTTAATGTCGTTTCAAGTTTTTTGAGGGTGTTTTGTTGTTCTTTGTGCGTTTTTCATACGTTTTTGTGTGTTTTGAAGAGATTTGAATTGTTTTTATGGTGTTTTTAAGTCTTTTGAAGTGTTTTTGAGTCTTTTAAGCTTATTTCAATGTTCATTTCATAGATTTTTACGTTTTCAACTTATTTGAGTTGTTTTTATTATGTTTTACCTTTTCAAGTGTTTTTGCGTGTTTTAAGTTCATTTTGAGGTTCTTTTCACAGTTTCTAGCGTTCTCAAGTTATTTGAGGTTTTTTTGGTGTTTTTTTTACTTTTCATGTGTTTTTTCGTGTTCATTTCTTAGTTGTTTTCGTTGTTTCTAGTGTTTTCAAGTCATATGAGGTTCTCATATGGTGTTTTTAACCTTATCAACTGTTTTTAAGTGTTTTACGATCATTGCATGGTTGTTCGTTGTTTCTTGCATTTTCAAGTTATTTAAACCTATTTAATGGTGTTTTTTTAGCCTTTTAATGTGTTCTTAAGTATTTTAAGGTCATTTCAAGTCTCATTTGATAGATTCTTGCATTTTTAAAGTTGTTTGAGGTTATTATATGCTGTTTTTACCCTCTTTATTTGTTTTTGAGTGTTTTAAGGACATTTCAAGGTTTATTGTTTCATGCAACTTCAAGTTATTTGATGTTGTTTTATGATGGTTTTACCATTTTTCATTCGTTTATATGCGTTATGAATAGAGTTGAGGTTTTTTTTAATGGTGGTTTTAGCATTTTCAAGTGTTTTTGAGTTTTTTTATGCTCATTTCAAGGCTCTTTTGTTAGATTCTTGCGTTTTCAAGTTATTTAAGACTGTTTTATTATGTTTTTAGCCTTTTCTTATTTTTTAACTGTTTGAAGGTCATTTAAAGGCTCATTTGATAGATCCTTTTGTTTTCAAGTTATTCGAGACTATTTTATGGTGTTTTTTGTGCTTTCTTGCATTTCAAAATTATTTTGAGGTTGCTTTGTGTGTTTTTACTAGTTTTCAATTGTTTATGTGTGTGTTGAAGAGACTTGAGTTTTTTTAAGCCTTTACATCTGTTTTTTGAGTGTATTAAAGTCATTTCAAAGCTCTTTTCATAGTTTCTTGAATTTTCAAGTTGTTTGAGGTTGTTTTGTGGTGTTTTCAACATTTTCATGTGGTTTTGAGTGTTTTATGCTCATTTCAAGGCTCTTTCCATAGTTTCTTGTGTCTTACATTATTTTGAGGTTATTTTGTGGTGGTTTTGATCATTTTCATGTAGTTTTGAATTTTTTTTAAGGTCATTTCAATTCACTTTTCATAGATTCTTTGCCTTTTCATATGTTTTTGAGTACTTTAAGGTCATTTTAAGGCTCTTTTCGTTGTTTCTTGTGTTTTCCAGTTATTTGAGGTTGTTATATGGTGTTTTTAGCCATTTCATTCAATGTTGAGTGTTTTAAACTCATTTCAAGGCTTTTTCATTGTTTCTTGCGTTTCAAATTATTTAAGTCTTTTTTGTGATATTTTTAGCTTTTTCATTTGTTTTTATGTGTTTTGACGTCATTTCAAGGCTCTGTTGATAGATTATAGTATTTCCATGTTTTTTTAGGGTGTTTTATGGTTCTTTTACAACTTTTCATTACTTATTGTGTGTTTTGAAAAGATTTGAGTTGTTTTTAGCTTTTGAAGTGTTTTTGTATGTTTTAAGCTCATTTCAAGGGTCGTTTCTTAGTTTCTTGTGTTTTCAAGTAATTGGAGTTTTTATGATGTTTTTAGCTTTTTCATGTGGTTTTGAGTGTAACTAAGGTCATTTCAAGGCTCTTTTCATGTGTTTTTGAGTATTTTAAGCTCATCTCAAGGCTCTTTATGGTGTTTTCAAGTTTCTTGTGTTTTCAAGTTATTTGAGGTTGTTTATTGTGTTTTATCATTTTTTATTCTCTTTAGAGTGTTTTTAGATCTGAGTTGTTTTTATCATGTTATTATTTCATTTAAAGTCTTTTTCAGTGTTTTAAGCTCAATTAAAGGGTCGTTTCATAGTTTCTTTCGTGTTCAAGTTATTTGAGTCGTTTTTATGGTGTTTTTCAAGTTAATGTCATTTCATGACTCTTTTCATAATATCTTACATTTTTAAGTTATTTGAGGCTGTTTTGTAAGTTATTTGAGGTCTCTTCATGGTAGCCTTTTCAATTTGTTTTAGTCTTTAATTGTCATTTGAAGGCTCTTTTGATAGATTCTAGCATTTCCAAGTTAGTTGACGCTGTTTTGTGGTGTTTTACAACTTTTCATTCCTTTTTGTGTGTTTTGAAGTTATTTAAGTTATTTTTATGATGTTTTTCTGCCTTTTCAAGGTTCTTTTGAAATATTCTCATGTTTTCAGGCTATTTGAGACTGTTTTATGGTGTTTTTATCATTTTTCATTCGTTTTTTTGTGTGTTTTGTAGATATTTGAGTTGTTTATTCTTGTTTTTATCCTTTTCAAATGTTTTTCAATATTTTAAGCTCATTTCTTGGCTTTTTTCATAGTTTCTTGCGTTTTCAAGTTATTTGATGTTTTTTTTTTTGTGTTTTTATACTTTTAATGTGTTTTTGAGTGTTTTAAGCTCATTGCAAGGCTCTTTATGGTGTTTTCAAGTTATTTGAGTGTTTATTGTGTTTTAATCACTTTTCATTTTCTTTTGAGTGTTTGGAAAAGATTTGAGTTGTTTTTGTCATGTTTTTTTTTCCATTTAAAGTCTTTTTAAGCGTTTTAAACTAATTGCAAGGGTCTTTTTAAGCGTTTTAAACTAATTGCAACGGTCTTTTCATAGTTTCTTTTTTTTTTTTCAAGTTAGTTGAATTTTTTTTATTGTGTTTTTAGCCTTTTTAAGTGGTTTTGAGTGGTTCATGGTCATTTCAAGGCTCTTTTATTGTTTCTTGCGTTTTGAAGTTATTTGAGGGTGTTTTATGATGTTTTTAATTTTTCATGTGCTTTTGAGTGTTTAAGGTCATTTTAAGATTTTTTTCATAGTTTCTTGCGTTTTTTTAGATGTCTGAGGTCATTGCATGTTTTTAAAATTCTTGTTTTGAGTGTTTAAGATGTCTGAGGTTTTTTTAGTGTTTTGATTCTTTTAATGTGTTTTTGAACGTTTTAAGCTCATATTACGACTCTTTATAGTGTTTTCAAGTTGTTGCGTTTTCAAGTTATCGGAGGTTATTTTATTGTGTTTTTACCACTTTTCATTCTCTTTAGAGTGTATTGAGATTTTAGTTTTTTATCATGTTTTTTTTTTACATTTAAAGTCTTTTTCGGAGTTTTTAGCTCATTTAAAGCGTCTTTTCATAGTTTTTTTCTTTTTCAAGTTATTTTAGTTGTTTTTATGCTGTTTTTTGTATTTTCAAGTGGTTTTGAGTGTTTCAAGTTTCTATTATAGATTCTAGCATTTTTAAGTTCTTTGAGGCTGTCTTATTTTATTTTTTAAACACTTTTTATTCATTTTTTTGTGTTTTGAGGACACTTGAGTTATTTTATATATTTTTTTAGCCTTTGTAAGGTATTTTGAGTGTTTTACGCTCATTCCAAAACTTTTTTTCATTGTTTCGTGTGTTTTAAACTTATTTGAGGTTGTTTTATGGGATTTTTAGTCTTTTCATGTGTTTTTGAGTTCTTTTTTGGTCATTTTATGGCTATTTTAGTAGTTTCCTTTGTTTTCAAATTATCTATGGTCGTTTTATGGTGTTTTTAGTTTTTTCATGTGTTTTTGAGTGTTTTAAGCATATTTCAAGCCTCTTTTCAAAGTTTCTTTTATTTTCAAGTTATTTGAGGCTGTTTTTATCAATTTTCATTTTTTATGTGTGTTTTGAAGAAATTTGAGCTGTTTTTATGGTGTTTATAGTTTTTCTAATAGTTTTTGTGTGTTTTAAACTCATTTCAAGACTCTTTTTGTAAATCTTGCCTCAAATAACTTGAGGCTGTTTTTCAAAGTGGTTTGGAGTGTTTCATGGTGATTTCAAGGCTATTTTTATAGATTTTTGCATTTTCAAACTGTTTGAGGCTGTTGTGTGGTTTTTCTTTTACTTTTCATTCCTTTATTTGTTTTATGATGAGATTTGACTTATTTTTATCTTGTTTTTTAAGCTTTGCAAGTGATTTTGAGTATTTTAAGCTCATTCCAAGGCTTTTTTCCTTGTTACTTGCGTTTTGAAGTTATTTGAGGTTTTATGGTGTTTTTTGTCATTCATGTGCTTTTGGGTGTTTTAAGGTCATTTTAAGGCTTTTTTCATATTTTGTTGTTTTTTCAAGTTGTCTCAGGTTTTTTTGGAGTGTTTTTTATCCTTTTCATGTGTTTTTGAGTGATTTAAGCTCATCTCAAGGCTCTTTATGGTGTTTTGAAGTTTCTTTCATTTTCAAGTTATTTGAGGCTGTTTTATTGCGTTTTTACCACTCTTCATTCTCTTTACACGATTTGAGATTTGAGTTGATTTCATCATGTTTTTTTTTCCATTTAAAGTCTTCTTGGGTGTTTTAAGCTCATTTACATAGTTTCTTTCGTTTTCAAGTTATTTGAGTTTTTATGGTGTTTTTAGCCTTTTCAAGTGGATTTAAGTGTCAAGGTCATTTCAAGGCTATTTTATAGATTCTAGCATTTTCGGAATTGTTTGAGTCTGTTTTATTATTTTTTTTAACACTTTTTTTTTGTGTTTTGAAGAGATTTGAGTTGCTTTTTTTGTTTTTTTAGCCTTTGCTTGGTATTTTGAGTGTTTTATGCTCATTCCAAAGCTCTTTTCAATGTTTTGTTGTGTTTTGAAGTTATTTGAGATTATTTTATGGTGTTTTTAACCTTTTCAAATGTTTTTGAGTGTTTTCTGGTCATTTTAAGGCTCTTTTAGTAGTTTCTTGCGTTTTTAAATTGTCTATGATTGAAATGATCTTATGAAATGATTCAAACAAAAACTTTGAAATGATCTTATGATAGATTATTATGTTTTCAAATTATTTGAGATTGTTATATGGTGTTTTTAGCCTTTTCATGCATTTTTAAGTGTTTTAAATTCATTTCAAGGCGCTTTTCATTGTTTCTTGCGTTTCAAGTTATTTAAGCTTGTTTTTTGAGGTTTTTATCCTTTTCATGTATTTTAAAGTGTTTTAACATCGTTCCAAGTTTTTTGAGGGTGGTTTCTTGTTCTTTGAGCGCGTTTCATTCGTTTTTGTGTGTTTTGAATAGATTTGAGTTGTTTTTCTGGTGTTTTTAGCCTTTTGAAAAAACATTTCAGTGTTCTAAGCTTAATTCAATGTTCATTTCATAGATTCTTACATTTTCAACTTATTTGAGTTATTTTTATTATTTTTTACCTTTTCAAGAGCATTTGAGTGTTTTAAGTTCATTTCGGGGCTCTTTTCACACTTTCTAGACTTTATGGTGTTCTTAAGTTATTTGAGGTTTTTATGGTGTTTCAAGACTTTTCATGTGTTTTTTCGTGTTCATTTCTTGGTTGTTTTCGTTGTTTCTCGTGTTTTCAAGTCATATGAGATTCTTATATGGTGTTTTTAACCTTTTCAAGTGTTTTTTTAGTGTTTTACGATCATTGCATTGTTTTTTTCGTTGTTTCTTACGTTTTCAAGTTATTTAAATCTATTTAATGGTGTTTTTTAGCCTTTTCATGTGTTCTTAACTATTTTAAGGTCATTTCATGTCTCATTTTATAGATTCTTGCATTTTTCAAGTTGTTTGAGGTTATTATATGCTATTTTTAGCCTCTTTATTTGTTTTTTAGTGTTTTAAGGACATTTCAAGGTTTATTGTTTCATGCGATTTCAAGTTATTTGATGTTGTTTTATGATGTTTTTACCAATTTTCATTTGTTTATATGCGTTATGAATAGATTTGAGGTTTTTTTAAAGGTATTTCTTGCATTTTCAAGTATTTTAGAGTTTTTTATGCTCATTTCTAGGCTCTTTTGTTAGATTCTTGGGTTTTGAATTTATTTAAGACTATTTTACTGTGTTTTTAACTTTTTCATATTTTTTAACTGTTTGAAGGTCATTTAAAGGCTCATTTGAGAGATCCTTTTGTTTTCAAGTTATTGGAGACTATTTTATGATTTTTTTTGAGTGATTTAAAGCCATTTCAAAGCTTTTTTCGTACTTTCTTTCATTTCAAAACTATTTTTGAGGTTGCTTTGTTATGTGTTTTTACTACTTTTCATATGTTTATGTGTGTTTTGAAGAAATTTGAGTTGTTTTTATGGTGTTCTAAGCATTTACATGTGTTTTTTGAGTGTCTTAAAATCATTTCAAGGCTTTTTTATTGGTTTGATGAATTTTTCAGTTATTGGAGGTTGTTTTATGGTGTTTTCACCCTCTTCATGTGGTTTTGAGTGTTTTATACTCATTTTAAGGCTGTTTTCATAGTTTCTTGCATTTTGAAGTTATTTGAGGTTATTTTGTGGTGGTTTAATCTTTTTTATGTAGTTTTGAATTTTTAAAGGTCATTTCAAGGCACTTTTCATAGATTCTTAGCCTTTTCATATGTTTTTGAGTATTTTAAAGTCATTTCAAGGCTTGTTTTCGTTGTTTCTTGCATTTTCATGTTAATGGAGGTTGTTATATGGTGTTTTTAGCCTTTTCATGCAATTTTGAGTGTTTTAAACTCATTTCAAGGCTCTTTTCATTGTTTCTTGTGTTTCAAGTTATTTAAGGAATTTGTTTCTTGCGTTTCAAGTCATTTCGAGGCACTTTTGATATATTCTAGTATTTCAAAGTTTTTTTGGGTGTTTTATGGTTCTTTAACCACTTTTCATAACTTATTGTGTGTTTTGAAGAGATTTGAATTGTTTTTATGTTGTTTTTAGCTTATGAAGTGTTCTTTTGTTTTCAAGTAATTGGAGTTTTTTATGGTGTTCTTAGCATTTTCATGTGGTTCAAGGCTCGTTTGATGTATTCTTGTGTCTTTAAATTATTAAAGTGTGTTTTATGGTGTTTTTTTTTTCACTTTTCATTTCTTGTTTTTTGTGTTTGAAGATATTTGAGTTTTTTATAGTTTCATTCGTTTTCATGTTATTTGAGGTTATTATGTGATGTTTTTAGCTTTTTCAATTGTTTTTTTAGTGTTTTAATGCCATTTCAAGGATTTTTTGCCGTTATCGAGTTGTTAGGGATTGTTTGATTGTGATTTTAGTCTTTTCAAATGTTTATGAGTGTTCTAAAGTCATTTCAAGGCTCTTTTGATAGATTTATGCGTTTTCAAGTTAAATGAAGTTATTTAAGTCTGTTTTATGGTGTTTTTGTCATTTTTCATTCGTTTTGAAGAGATTTGAGTTGTTCATAGTTTTTTCCGTTTTCATGTTATTTGTGGTTGTTATATGGTGTTTTTACCGTTTTGAAGTGTTTTGATTGTTTTACGATCATTTCAAGTATGTTTTCGTTGCTTCCTGCGTTGTCAAGTTATTCGAGTTTGTTTTATTATGTTTTTAGCCTTTGCATGTGTTTTCGAGTGTTTTAAAGTAATTTCAATGGCTCTTTTATTGGATTCTTGTGTTTAAGTTATCTGAAGTAGTTTTTATGGTGTATGTACCGCTTTTCATTCGTTTTTGTGTGTTTTAAAGAGATTTGTGTTTTTATGGTGTTTTTACTACTTTTCATTTGTTTTTGTGCTTTTGATGAAATTTGAGTTATTTTTATGGTGTTTTTATCTTTTCCAAGTGTTTTTGAGTGTTGAAAAGTCATTTCGAAACCATTTTATAGGTTTCTTGCATTTTCATGTTATTTGAGTTTTTATGGTGTTTGTAAGAGTGTTATTGTCATTTCATAACTTTTTTCATAGTATCTTACGTTTTCAAGTTATTTGAGGCTGTTTTATGATGTTTTTATCACTTTTCAGTGTTTTGAAGAGGTTGGAGTTGTTTTTATGGTGGCTTTCTTGTGGTTTTGAAAGTTTTAATGTCATTTCCATGCTCTTTTGAATGTTTCTTGTGTTTTCAAGATATTTGAGGTCATTTCATGGTATTTTTAGCCTTTGTAATTGTTTTTTAGTCTTTAATGGTCATTTCAAGGCTCTTTTGATATATTCTTGCGTTTTCAAGATAGTTGAGACTCGTTTGTGGTGTTTTTACCCCTTTTCATTAGTTTTTGTGTATTTTGAAATGATTTAAGTTGTTATTATGATATTTTTAGCATTTTCAAGTGTTTTTGAGTGTTTTAAGTTCATTTCAAAGGACTTTTCACAATTTCTTGCGGGTTTTATGTTTATTATTTTTTATGATGTTTTTAGCCTTTTCAAGTAGTTTTTACATCAATTAAAGGTACCTTCGTTGGCATTTCTTGTAGAACCTCCATTCCACACCTTTATTTGGAAGATATTTGGAGATATCTACATCAATTAAAGGTACTTTTTTTTGTGTTTCGAAGATATTTGATTTGTTTATTCTTGTTTTTAGCCTTTTCAAGTGTTTTTCAATGTTTTAATGTAATTTGAAGACTCTTTTCGTAGTTTCTTGCGTTTTCAAGTTATTTGATGTTTTTTTGTGTTTTTATCATTTTTATATGTTTTTTAGTGTTTTATGCTAATTTCAAGCCTATTTATGGTGTTTTCAAGTTTCTTGCGTTTTCAAATTATTTGAGTCTGTTTTATTGTGTTTTTATCACTTTTCATTCTCTTTTGAGTGTTTTGAAGAGATTTGAGTTGTTTTTATCATGTTTTTTTCCATTTAAAGTCATTTTGAGTGTTTTAAGCTCATTGTAAGGATCTTTTCATAATTCCTTTTGTTTTCAAGTTAGTTGAGTTTTTTTTTATGGTGTTTATAGCGTTTTCAAGTGGTTTTGAGTGTTTCATGGTCATTTCAATGCTCTTTTATTTTTTCTTGCGTTTTGAAATTATTTGAGGGTGTTTTATGGTGTTTTTAGTCTTTCATGTGTTTTTGAGTGTTTTAAGTTCATTTTAAGGCTCTTTTCATAGTTTGTTGCGTTTTCAAGTTGTCTCAGGGTTTTTTAGAGTTTTTTTATCCTTTTCATGTGTTTTTGAGTATATTAAGCTCATCTCAACGCTCTTTATGGTGTTTTCAAGTTTCTTACTTTTTTATGTTATTTGAGGTTGTTTTATTGTGTTTTTACAACTTTTGATTCTCTTTAGAGTGTTTTGAGATTTGAGTTGTTTTTATCAATTTTTTTCCATTTAGAGTCTTTTTCGGTGTTTTAAGCTCAAATAAAGGATCTTTTCAGTTTTTGAGTTCTTTTATGGTGTTTTTTAGTCTTTTTAAATATGTTTTAAGCTTTTTCATGCTTCTTTTCAAATTTTCTTTTGTTTTCAAGTTATTTCAGGTTTTTTTGTGATGTTTTTACCACTTTTCATTTGTTGTTTTTGTGTGTATGTATGTCTTGAATAGATTTGAGTTGTTTTTATAGTGTTCATAGTTTTTCGAACTGTTTTTGAGTGTTTTAAGCTAATTTCAAGGCTTTTTTCATAGTTTTTTGTATTTTCAAGTTATTTGAGTTGCTTTGATGGTGTTTTTAACCTTTTGATGTGGTTTTTCGTGTTTAAGGGTCATTTCAAAGCTCTTTTCATAAATCTTGCCTGAAATAACTTAAGGCTATCTCATGGTGTTTTTATCATTTTTCATTCATTTTTGAGTCTTTTGAAGAGCTTAGAGTTGCTTTTATGGTGTTTTTCTTGTGGTTTATAGAGTTTTAATGTCATTTTCAGGCTCTTTTGATAGTTTCTTGCGTTTTTAAGTTAAGGTCGTTTCATGGTGTTTTTGGCCTTTTCAATTGTTTTTGAGTTTTTAATGGTCATTTCAATGCTCTTTTGATAGATTCTTGGGTTTCCAAGTTAATTCAGACTGTTTTGTGGTGGTTTTACCCATTTTCATTCTTTTTTGTGTGCTTTCAAGTTATTAGAGTTGTTTTTATGATGTTTTTAGTTTTTTCAAGTAGTTTTGAGTGTTTCAAGGACATTTCAAGGCGATTTTATAGATTCTAACATTTTCAAGTTTTTTGAGGCTGTTTTATTGTTTTTTAAAACCCTTTTTATGCTTTTTTGATGAGATTTGAGTTGTTTTTATTTTGTTTTTAACCTTGGCAAGATATTTTGAGTGTTGTAATGTCATTATGGTATTTTTAGTGTGTTAATGTCATTTCTTGGCTCTTTTAATAGTATCGTACGTTTTCTAGTTACTTGAGGCAGTTTTATGGTGTTTTTACCACTTTTCATTCATTTTTGAATATTTTGAGGAGGTTAAAGTTGTTTTTATGGTGACTTTCTTGTGGTTTTGAAAGTTTTAATGTCATTTCTAGGCTCTTTTGATAGTTTCTTGCGTTTTCAAGTTATTTGAGGTCGTTTCATTGTGTTTTTAGCCTTTTCAATTATTTTGGAGTCTTTAATGGTCATTTCAAGGCTTTTTTGATAGATTGTTGCGTTTTCAAGTTAGTTGATGCCATTTTATGCTGTTTTTACCCCTTTTCATTCCTTTTTGTGTGTTTTCAAGTCATTTAAGTAATTTTTATGGTGTTTTTAGCCTTTTCAAGTGTTTTTGAGTGTTTTACATTCATTTCACAATTTTTTACCATTTTAAGTTAATTGTTTTATAGTGTTTTTATATTTTTCAAGTGGTTTTGACTGTTTCAAGGTCATTTCAAGGCTCTTTGAAATATTCTTATGTTTCAAGCTATTTGAGACCTTTTTATGTTGTTTTTAAAACTTCTCATTTGTTTTTGTTTTTTTGTGTTTTGACCATATTTGATTTGTTTTTTCTTGTTTTTACACTTTTCAAGTGTTTTTCTGTGTCTTATGCTCATTTCAAGGCTTTTTTCGTAGTTTCTTCCATTTTCAAGTTATCTGAGGTCTTTTTAGTATTTTTATCCTTTTCATATGTTTTTGAGTGTTTTAACCTCATTTTCATGACATTTTTTGGTGTTTTCAAGTTTCTTACGTTTTCAAGTTATTTGAGAGTGTTTTATTGTGTTTTTATCACTTTTCATTCTTTTTTGAGTGTTTTGAAGAGATATAAGTTTTTTTATCATGTTTTGTTTCCATTTAAAGTCTTATTGTGTGTTTTAAGCTCATTACAAGGGTCTTTTCATAGTTTCTTTCGTTTTCAAGTTAGTTGAGTTGTTTTTATGGTGTTTTTAGCCTTTTCAAGTGGTTTTTAGTGTTTCATGGTCATTTCATGGCTTTTTTTATAGATTCGTGTATTTTTCAGCGGTTTGAGGCTGTTGTATGGTTTTTTCTTTAACACTTTTTATTCTTTGTTTTTTTTTTTTTTTTTTTTTTGTGTGATAAGATTTGAGTTGTTTTAATCTTGTTTTTAGCCTTTGCAAGTGGTTTTGAGTGTTTTAAGCTCATTTCAAGACTCTATTAATTGGTTTTTGCGTTTTGAAGTTATTTGAGGGTGTTTTATGGTGTTTTTAGTCTTTCAGGCGCTTTCGAGTGTTTTAAGGTCATTTTCAGGCGCTTTTCATAGTTTGTTATATTTTTCAAATTGTCTAAGGTTTTTTAGAGTGTTTTTATCATTTTCATGTGTTTTTGAGTGTTTTACGCTTATCTCAAGGTTCTTTATGGTGTTTTCAAGTTTTTTGCGTTTTCAAATTATTTGAGGTTGTTCTATTGTGTTTTTACCACATTTCATTCTCTTTATAGAGTGTTTTGAGATTTGAGTTGCTTTTATCATATATTATTTTTCCATTTAAAGTCTTTTTTTAAAGGGTCTTTTCATGGTTTCTTTCGTTTTCAAGTTATTCGAGTTGTTTTTATGATTTTTTTAGCCTTTTAAAGTGGTTTTGAGTGTTTCAAGGACATTTCAAGGCTATTTTATAGATTCTAGCATTTTAAAGTTGTTTGATGTTGTTTTATTATTTTTTAAACCCTTTTTATGCTTTTTTGACTAGATTTGAGTTGTTTTTATTTTGTTTTTAGCCTTTGCAAGGTATTTTGAGTGTTTTAAGCTCATTCCAAGGCTCTTTTCATTGTTTCTTGTGTTTTGAAGTTATTTGAGGGAGTTTTATAGTGTTTTTAGCATTTTCATGTGCTTTTGAGTGTTTTCTAGTCATTTTAAGGCTCTTTTAGTAGTTTTCTTGCGTTTAATGGTGTTTTTAGCTTTTTCATGTGTTTTAAGCTACTTCAGGCCTCTTTTCAAGTTTTTTTGTATTTTTAAGTTATTTGAGGCTGTTTTGGGATGTTTTTATCACTTTTCATTTTTATTTTTTTTGTGTTTTGAAGAGATTTGAGTTGTTTTATGAAGTTTTTAATTTTTCAAACTGAATTTGAGTGTTTTAAGCTCATTTCATAGTTTCTTGAATTTTCAAGTTAAATAGAGTTGTTTTGATGGTGTTTTTAACCTTTTCAAGTGGTTTTTTCTCTTTAAGGGTCATTTCAAGGCTCTTTTTGTAAATATTGTCTCAAATAACTTGAGGCTATTTTATGGTGTTTTTATCACTTTTCATTCATTTTTGAGAGTTTTGATAGTTTCTTGCGATTTCAAGTTATTTGAGGTCGTTTCATGGTGTTTTTAGTTTTTGAGTCTTTAATGGTTATTTCAAGAATCTTTTGATAGATTCTTACGTTTTCAAGTTAGTTGAGGCTCTTTTATGGTGGTTTTACCTCTTTTCATTCGTTTTTGTGAGTTTTGAATTGATTTAAGTTGTTTTTATGATGTTTTTAGCTTTTTCAAGTGTTTTTGAGTGTGTTAAGGTCATTTCAGAATTTCTTACGTTTTTAAGTTAATTTTTATGGTGTTTTTAGCCTTTTCATGTGGTTTTGAGTGTTTCAAGATTATTTCAAGGCTCTTTTGAAATATGCTATTGTTTTAAGCTATTTGAAATTGTTTTATGGTGTTTTTATCACTTCTCATTCATTCATTTTTTTTTTTTTTTTGTGTTTTGATAATATTTGAGTTGTTTATTCTTGTATTTAGCTTTTTGAAGTGTTTTTAGCTTATTTCAAGGCTTTTTTCGTATTTTAATGCGTTTTCAAGTTATTGGATGTTGTTTTTTTAGTGTTTTTATCATTTTCATGTGTATTTGTGTGTTTTAAGGTCATTTCAATGCTCTTTTCATAGTTTCTTGCTTTTTCAAGTTGTTTGAGGTTTTTTATAGTGTTTTTATCGTTTTCATATGTTTTTGAGTGTTTTCACCTCATCTAAAGGCACATTTTGGTGTTTTCAAGTTTCTTACGTTTTCAAATTATTTGATGTTGTTTTAGTGTTTTTATCACTTTTTATTCTCTTTTGAATGTTTTGAAGTGATTTGAGTTGTTTATCATGTTTTTTTTCCATTTAAAGTGTTATTGAGTGTTTTTAACTCATTACAAGGGTCTTTTCATAGTTTCTTTCGTTTTCAAGTTAGTTGAGTTGGCTTTTTTTTGGTGTTTTTAGCCTTTCAAGTGGTTTTGAGTGTTTCCAAGTCTCTTTTATAGATTCTTGCATTTTCAAGTTGTTTAAGGCTGTTGTATGATTTTTTCTTTTAACACTTTTCATTCATTTTTTTGTGTTGTGACGAGATTTGAGATGTTTTAATCTGGTTTTTAGCCTTTGCAAGTGGTTTTGAGTATTTTAAGCTCATTCCAAGGCTCTTTTTATTGTATTTTGCGTTTTGAAGTTATTTCAAGGTGTTTTATGGTCTTTTTAGTCTTGCATTTTGTTTTGAGTGTTTTAAGGTAATTTTCAGGCTCTTTTCATAGTTTCTTTCGTTTTCAAGTTAGTTGAATTATTTTTTTTTTTTGTGTTTTTAGCCTTTTCAAGTGGTTTTGAGTGTTTCCAAGTCTCTTTTATAGATTCTTGCATTTTCAAGTTGTTTAAGGCTGTTGTATGGTTTTTTCTTTTAACACTTTTCATTCATTTTTTTTGTGTTGTGATGAGATTTGAGATGTTTTAATCTGGTTTTTAACCTTTGCAAGTGGTTTTTTATATTTTAAGCTCATTCCAAGGCTCTTTTTATTGTATTTTGCGTTTTGAAGTTATTTCAAGGTGTTTTATGGTCTTTTTAGTCTTGCATTTTGTTTTGAGTGTTTTAAGGTAATTTTCAGGCTCTTTTCATAGTTTCTTACGTTTTCATGTTGTGTGAGGTTTTTAGAGTGTTATCATTTTCATGTGTTTTTGAATGTTTTACGCTCATCTCAAGGCTCTTTATGGTGTTTTCAAGTTTTTTATGTCTTCAAGTTATTTGAGATCGTTTACCACTTTTCATTCTCTTTATAAAGTGTTTTAAGATTTGAGTTATTTTTATCATGTTTCTTTTTTTCCATTTAAAGTCTTTTTTGAGTGTTTTAAGCTCATTTAAAGGGTTTTTTCATGGTTTCTTTCTTTTTAAAGTTATTTGAGTTGTTTTTATGGTGTTTTAGTCTTTTCAAGTGGTTTTGAGTGTTTCAAGGTCATTTCAAGGCTAATTTATAGATTCTAGCATTTCCAAGTTGATTGAGGCTGTTTTATTGTTTTTTTAACACTTTTTATAGGTTTTTCTTTTTTTTTTTTTGTGTTTTGATGAGATTTCAGTTGTTTTTTATTTTAGCCTTTGCAAGGTATTTTCGGTGTTTTAAGCTCATTCGAAGGCTCTTTTCAAAAATTCCCAGATTTCGTCTAAATCTTAACTATGGTTCGAGACCCAGTAACTGGGGGAATTGATGAAACCATGCCCAACCTCGGATTGAAGGAGACCGCGAAAAAATGAAAGACGCAATACGGAGCACTGTAGCTTCGACTTCGTCTTTGCAAAAACCAAATCTGATTTTGGGTGTCCGCATTGGGGAACCATGATGGAGGTGCCGCATTGGGGAACCATGATGGATGTATCTCCGACGTCATTTCGAGGCTCTTTTCACAGATTCTAGCGTTCTCAAGTTATTTGATGTTTTTATGTTGTTTTTAGTTTTTCCATGTGTTTTTTCATGTTTTAAGATAATTTCCTAGCTGTTTTCGTTGTTTCTTGTGTTTTCAAGTCATATGAGGTTCTTATACGGTGCTTTTGACCTCTTCAAGTGTTTTTTTAGTGTTTTACGATCATTTCATGGTTGTTTTCGTTGTTCTTGCATTTTCAAGTTATTTAAAAATATTAATATGCTATTTTTAGCCTCGTCATTTGTTTTTGAGTGTTTTAAGGACATTTTAAAGTTCATTATTTGTTGTATTTTCAAGTTATTTGATGTTGTTTTATTATTTTTTTATATCATTTTTTTTTAGTTTTTATGCGTTATGAATAGATTTGAGGTTTTTTAAAGGTGTTTTCAGCCTTTTTAAAGTATTTTAGAGTTTTTTATATTCATTTCAAGGCTCTTTTGTTAGATTTTTGCATTTTCAAATTATTTAAGACTGTTTTACTGTGTTTTTAGCCTTTTCATATTTTTTGAATTGTTTGAAGGTCATTTCAAGATTGATCCTTTTGTTTTCAAGTTATTTTGAGACTATTTTATGGTGCTTTTGAGTGTTTTAAAATCATTTCAAAGCTTTTTTCATATTTTCTTGTATTTCGAAATTATTTTGAGGTTGCTTTGTTATGTGTGTTTACAAGTTTTCAACTATTTATGTGTGTGTTGAAGAGATTTGAGTTGTTTTTATTTTGTTTTTAGCCTTTACATGTGTTTTTGAGTGTATTAAAGTCATTTCAAAGCTCTTTTCATAGTTTCTTGAATTTTCAAGTTATTTGATGTTGTTTTGTGATGTTTTCAACCTTTTCATGTGGTTTTGAGTATTTTATGCTCATTTCAAGGTTGTTTTCAGAGTTTCTTGCGTTTTCAAGTTAAGTGAGGTTATTTTGTGGTGGTTTATTCCTTTTCATGCAGTTTTGAATTTTTTATGGTCATTTCAAAGCATTTTTCATAGATTCTTAGCATTTTATGAACTTGTTGTTGTTTCTTACGTTTTTCAAGTTATTTGATGTTGTTATATTCTGTTTATAGCTTTTTCATGCAATTTTGAGTGTTTTAAACTCATTTCAAGACTTTTTTCGTTGTTTCTTGTGTTTCAAGTTATTTAAGCCTTTTGTGTATTTTTAGCCTTTTCATTTGTTTTTAAGTGTTTTAACATCATTTCGAGGCTCTTTTGATAGAATCTAATATTTCCTATTTTTAGGTTTTGAAGTGTTTTTGTGTGTTTTAAGCTCATTTCTAGGGTCGTTTCGTAGTTTCTTGTCCTTTCACGTAATTGGAGTTTTTTTGTTGTGTTTTTAGCCTTTTCATGTGGTTTTGAGTGTTTTAAGGTCATTTCAAGATTCTTTTATAGATTCTTATGTCTTTATATTATTGAAGTCTATTTTATGGTGTTTTTATCACTTTTCATTCGCTTTTGTGTGTTTTGAAGAGATTTGAGTTGTTCGTAGTTTTTTTCGTTTTGATGTTATTTGTGATTGCTATATGGTGTTTTTACCATTTTCAAGTGTTTTTGAGTGTTTTAAGATCATTTCAAGGACGTTTTCGTTGCTTCTTGCGTTTTCAAGTTATTCAAGGTTGTTTTATTTTGTTTTTATCTTTTTCATGTGTTTTTAAATGTTTTAACGTCATTTCTAGGCTCTTTTGATAGATTTTTGTATTTCCATGTTATTTGTTCTACCCTCTACAGTTCGTTGAGGTCTGCTTCTATTTGTCTTATTTCATCATGTGAATATCCTTGATTAACAAGCTCTTGCCTCAATTGAGCTCGAGGTCCATGTCAGTTGCCCCTGCAACTAGATGTAGTGTCTTTGAGGATGAAGGTCTAGCAATAGTCTTAGTCTGCACTCGGGAAGATTGTGCATCTACGTCCATGTCAGTTGCCCCTGTAACTAGAAGATCTGAGATTGTCTCCTCATCTGAGATCTGCAAAATGAGCTTCCGTCTACAAAATAAGCTCCCTCTTAGTTTCCCTGAGCTTCTTTATTCTAATTGGTTGAGCCCTGCTAGCTTGCTGTCTTCTTGTTATTGGCACTGCTGCAATGGTCTTCATAGCTGCCTTTGGTGAGGGGTCTACAACCCTCCTTCTAGTCTTTATGGTTAACTTAGGAGATTGCTGGGTAGACTTTCTCCTGGTCTGCACACCTACAGACGCTTGTGACTGGTCTGCTGGTTTGATGGTAGTCTATACAGGGACAGTCTTCTTTATCAATCCAATAGGCTGCTTGCCTATCTTTTTGACATCTATCTGCTTGGCCATTGTCCTTGGCCTTCCCTTCTTATCAGAGAGCTTCAACTTCTGTTTGAGAAAGATACTGATTATCCTTCCAAACAATGGTTGTTTTGATTGCACAGCTTTGGCAAGCTCATGCATGAGTAATCCTGCCCAATTGACTTTATACTTTGTAAGGATTGCACACATGATTTCTTGCTGATCAGTGGTAATCTGATCTTTACTGAATTCTCGTGAGAGAATTACTTTCTTGATCATATCAGCCAACATTTTGTGCTGTTTGGATAAGAACTTCTTCATTGTTCGTATTCCTTCATTCCACTTATTTTCTAGAAACATTGCATGCCTCCCCGTTGTCACAATTTCAAGTGGAATTATCCTCGACCATTCGCTTCAAAGGTTGAAGGATTGAGAAAAGTCATCAGCTTTGATGTAGATTGAAATCTTCGATGCAGTAAAGGTATAAGAGATTAACTGCAAAAATATGTGACCTTTTCATTCCAATAACTATTAAGTCTAGAAAGTCAGGCTCTGATACCAATTGTAGCATTCGAGTTACAACCTAGAGGGGGGTGAATAGGTTGTTATAAGACTTTAAGGGTCTTTTTTGTGCGGAATAACAATTTTATGCAGACTAGGACGTATGCAGACTGCTCAGGTAGTCTGCAGACGAGGTTGTCTCGTATGCACTTGAGATTTTTGACTCTTTGAGTCTTTATCTATATTTCGACTGTAATGCCTTATTAGCAGCGGTTCTAATATCAATATAATGAAAGTAGTAAATTGACACAGAGTTTATACTGGTTCACACACTCGATATCAAATGATAATCGAGAGCTTAGTCCAATCTTCCCTTGGTGACCAATATAGTCAAGTCAAGAGGTAAGTATCACTATTTTCTTGTTTTCAACTTACAAGTAACTTCCTTTTTACAAGTTCTGTAATTTGTATGAAGGACAAAGAACCTAGATCTTTGTACAGCTCTCAGTCTTGAGCTCTACTTCAAGAGTTGTTTTTATGTAGATGAGTGATACTTCTGGCTGTTTTTCACAAGTTGGCTTTCTTGAGTAATCTCTTAAATCTTATCAATTGCTTTGCACTCTTTTGTACTTTTTAATCTCTTGAGAAACAACAATTTTTTCAATAAGCCTCACCGGTTCCCTTTTAAAGTCTCAAGGAACGAACCTCTTTTGCAACGCACTGTTCCTGGCAGTCCACTCATATCCCCCACCATCTCGTTTCTGATGTTGACAGTCCACTAATGTCTCCATCATCTTCTTTCTTATGTTGGGAGTCCACTATCTCCAGAATCTGTGCAATTGTTACTTTAAAAAGTATGAAAAGACCCTTGAAATGAGCTTAAAACACTCAAAACCCCTTGAAAAGGCTAAAAACAACATAAAAATAACTCTAATAACTTGAAAACGTAAGAAACTATGAAAAGACCCTAGAAATGAGCATAAAACACCAAAAAAAAAACACTTCAAAAGGCTAAAAACAAAATTAAAACAATGAAAAGAGACTTGGAATGAGTTTGAAATACTCAAAACCCTTCAAAAGGCTAAAAATAATATAAAAACCACTCTTATGACTTCAAAACATAAGAAACTATGAAAATATGCTTGAAATGAGCTTAAAACACACAAAAACACTTGAAAAGGATAAAAACAGCATAAAAACTATGAAAATACGCTTGGAATGAGCTTAAAACACTCAAAACCCCTTCAAAAAGCTAAAAACAACATAAAAACAACTCTAATGACTTGAAAACGTAAGAAACTACGAAAAAGCTCCTGAAAGTAGGTTAAAACACTTAAAAACACTATAGAAGGCAAAAACAATATATGAACTATGAAAAAACCCTTTAAATGACCTTTAAAAACTCTCTACCCCTTGAAAATCTAAAAACAAAAACATAAAAACAACTCTAATGACTTGTAAACATAAGAAACTATGAAACGGCCCTTGAAATTAAATTAAAACACCCAAAAACACTTGAAAAAACTAAAAACAAGTAAAAACTATGAAAAGACCCTTTAAATGAGGTTAAAACACTCGAAACCCCTTGAAAAGGCTAAAAACAACATAAAACTATGAAAAGACCCTTGAAATGAGCTTAAAACACTCAAAACCCCTTGAAAAGGAAAAAAAACAACATAAAAAACTCTAATGACTTGAAAACGTAAGACACTATAAAAAGTTTCTTTAAATGAGCTTACAACACTCCAAAACACTTCAAAAGACAAAAAACAACATAAAAACTATGAAAAGATCCTTGAAATGAGCTTAAAACACGCATAACCCCATGGAAAAGCTAAAAACAACATAAAAAAGAACTCTAATGACTTGAAAACATAAGAAATTATGAAAAGACGCTTGAAATGAGCTTAAAACACTAAAAAACACTACAAAAGGCTAAAAACAACATTAAAACCATGAACAAACCCTTCAAATGAGCTTAAAACACTCAAAACTCCTTGAAAAGGCTAAAAACAACATAAAAAACTGTAATGATTTGAAAACGTAAGAACTATGAAAAGGCCCTTGAAATGAACATAAAACACCAAAAAACACTTCAAAAGGCTAAAAACAAAATTAAAACTATGAAAAGACCATTGGAATGAGTTTGAAACACACCAAACCCCTTAAAAGGCTAAAAACAACATAAAAACCACTCTTATGACTTCAAAACATAAGAAACTATAAAAATACGCTTGAAATGAGCTTAAAACACACAAAAACACTTCAAAAAGCTAAAAACAACATAAAAACAATTCTAATTACTTGAAAACATAAGAAACAATGAAAAAGCCCTTTAAATGAGCTTGAAACACTCAAAAACACTTCAAAAGGCTAAAAACAAAATAAAAATTATGAACAGACCCTGGGAATGAGCTTGAAACACTCAAAACCCTTCAAAAGACTAAAAACAACATAAAAACTGTAAAAAGACTTTTGGAATGAGTTTAAAACACTCAAAACCCCTTCAAAAGGCTAAAAACAACAACAAAAACCAACTATGATGACTTGAAAACGTAAGAAACTATGAAAACACCCTTAAAAGGAGCTTAAAACACTAAAAAACACTTCAAAAGGCTAAAAACAACATAAAAACTATGAAAAAACCCTTGAAAGGAGCATAAAACACTCAAAACCCCTTCAAAAGTCTAAAAACAACATAAAAAAAACCCTAATGACTTGAAAACATAAGAAACTATGAAATTGCCCTCGAAATGAACTCAAAACACTCAAGAACACTTCAAAAGACTAAAAATAACATAAAAATAATGAAAAGACCTTTGAAATGAGCTTAAAACACTCAAAAACACTTCAAAAGGCTAAAAACAACATAAAAACTATGAAAAGACCCTAGAAATGAGCTTAAAACACTCAAAACCCCTTGAAAAGACAAAAAACAACATAAAAACAACTCTAATGACTAGGAAACGTATGATAGAATAAAACGACCCTTTAAATGAGCTGAAAACACTCAAAAACCATTAGAAGGCTAGAAACAACATAAAAACTATGAAAAGACCTTTGAGATGAGCTTAAAAGACTCAAGACCTCTTCAAAAGGCTAAAAACAATCTAAAAATAGCTCTATTGACTTGAAAACGTAAGACACGATGAAAAGGCTCTTTAAATGAGTTTAAAACACTTAAAAACATTTCAAAAGGCTAAAAACAACATAAAAACTATGAAAAGGCCCTTGACATGAGCTTAAAACATTCAAAACCCCTTGAAAAGCCTAAAAACAACATAAAAAACTTTAATGACTTAAAAACGTAAGAAACTATGAAAAGATCCTTGAAATGAACTTAAAAACTCTCAAGAACACATCAAAAGATTAAAAACAACATAAAAACTATGAAAAAACCCTTCAAATGAGCTTAAAACATGCAAAACCCCTTCAAAATGTTGAAAAGAACATAAAAACAACTCTAATGACTTGAAAACGTAAGTAACTCAGAAAATACACTTGAAATGAGCTTGAAACACTCATAACCCATTCAAAAGGCTAAAAACAACATAAAAACTCTAATGACTTGAAAACATACGACACTATTAAAAGGCCCTTTAAATGAGCTTAAAACACTAAAAAACACTTCAAAAGGATAACACCAACATAAAAACTATGAAACAGCCCTTTAAATGAGCTAACTCTAATGACTTGAAAACATAAGAAACTATGAAAAGATAATTTAAATGAACTTAAAACGCTCAAAAACACTTCAAAAACTTAAAAACAACATAAAAATTATGAAAACACGCATGAAATGAGCTTAAAACACTCAAAACGCTTTCAAAAGGCTAAAAACAACATAAAACAACTATAATGACTTGAAAACATAAGAAACTATGAAAAGACGCTTGAAATGAGCTTAAAACACTAAAAAACACTTCAAAAGGATAAAACCAACATAAAAACTGTGAAAAGACCCTTCAAATGAGTATAAAACACTCAAAACCCCAACAAAAGGCTAAAAAACAAATAAAAACAATTCTAATGACTTGAAAACATAAGAAACTCTGAAAAAACGCTTGAAATAAGCTTAAAACACTCAAAAACACTTCAAAACGCTAAAACCAACATAAAAACTATGAAAAGACCCTAGAAATGAGCTTAAAACACTTAAAACCCCTTGAAAAGACTAAAAACAACATAAAAAACAACCCTAATGACTTGAAAACGTATGATAGTATAAAAAGACCCTTTAAATGAGCTTAAAACACTCAAAAACCATTAGAAGGCTAGAAACAACATAAAAACAACTCTAATGACTTGAAAACGTAATAAACTATGAAAAGGTCCCTGAAATGAGCTTAAAACACTTAAAAACACTTTAGAAGGCAAAAACAATATATAAACTATGAATAAACCCTTTAAATGAGCTTAAAAAACTTCAAACCCCTTGAAAAGCTAAAAGAAACATAAAAACAACTCTAATGACTTGAAAACATAAGAAACTATGAAAAGGTCCTTGAAATGAAATTAAAACACTCCGAAACACTCGAAAAGGCTAAAAACAACTAAAAACCATGAAAAGACCCTTGAAATTAGCTTAAAACACTTAAAACCCCTTGAAAAGGCTAAAAACAATATAAAAATAACTGTTATGATTTGAAAACGTAAGAAACTATGAAAAGGCCCTTGAAATGAGCATAAAACACCAAAAAACACTTCAAAAGGCTAAAAAAAAATTAAAACTATGAAAACACCATTGGAATGAGTTTGAAACACTCCAAACCCTTCAAAAGGCGAAAAACAACGTAAAAACCACTCTTATGACTTCAAAACATAAGAAACTATGAAATTACGCTTGAAATGAGCTTAAAAAACACAAAAACACTTCAAAAAACTAAAAACAACATAAAAACAATTCTAATGACTTGAAAACATAAGAAACAATGAAAAGGCCCTTTAAATGAGCTTGAAACACTCAAAAACACTTCAAAAAACATAAAACAAAATAAAAATTATGAAAACACCCTTGGAATAAGCTTGAAACACTCAAAACCCTTCAAAAGACTAAAAACAACATAAAAACTATAAAAGGACTTTTGGAATGAGCTTAAAACACTCAAAACCCTTCAAAAGACTAAAAACAACAACAAAAAAACCAACTATGATGACATGAAAAAAAAGAAACTATGAAAACACCTTTTAAAGGAGGTTAAAACACTAAAAAACACTTCAAAAGGCTAAAAACAACATAAAAACTATGAAAAAACCCTTGAAATGAGCATAAAACACTCAAAACCCCATCAAAAGTCTAAAAACAACATAAAAAAACCCTAATGACTTGAAAACATAAGAAACTATGAAAATCCCCTCGAAATGAACTTAAAACACTCAAGAAGACTTCAAAAGACTAAAAATAACATAAAAACTATGAAAAGACCTTTGAAATGAGCTTAAAATAGTCAAAACCCCTTCAAAACGCTAAAAACAACATAAAAACTATGAAAAAACCCTAGAAATGAGCTTAAAACACTCAAAACCCCTTCAAAAGGCTAAAACAACATAAAAAAACTCTAATGACTTGAAAACATAAAAACTATGAAAAGACGCTTGAAATGAGCTTAAAACACTCAAAACCCCTTGAAAAGACTAAAAACAACATAAAAACAACTCTAATGACTTGAAAACGTATGATAGAATATAACGACCCTTTAAATGAGCTGAAAACACTCAAAAACCATTAGAATGCTAGAAATAACATAAACACTATGAAAAGACCTTTGAGATGAGCTTAAAAGGCTCAAAACCTCTTCAAAAGGCAAAAAACAACATAAAAACAACTCTAATGACTTGAAAACGTAGGAAACAATGAAAAGGCCCTTGAAATGAGCTTAAAACACTCAAAATCCATTCAAAAGGCTAAAAACAACATAAAAACTCTAATGACTTCAAAACGTAAGACACTATGAAAAGGCCCTTTAAATTAGCTTAAAACACTCAAAAACACTTCAAAAGGCTATAAACAATGTAAAAACTATGAAAAGACCCTATAAATGAGCTTAAAACACTTAAAACCCCTTGAAAAAACCAAAAACAACATAAAAACAACTCTAATGACTTGATAACGTATGATACAATAAAACGACCCTTTCAATGAGCTGAAATCACTCAAAAACCATTAGAAGGCTAGAAACAACATAAAAACTATGAAAAGACCTTTGAGATGAGCTTAAAAAACTCAAGACCTCTTCAAAAGGCTAATAACAACATAAAACACTCAAAACCCATTCAATAGGCTAAAAACAACATAAAAACTATGAAAAGACTCTTGAAATGAGCTTAAAACACTCAAAACCCCTTCAAAAGGCTAAAACAACATAAAAAAACTCTAATGACTTGAAAACATAAAAACTATGAAAAGACGCTTGTAATGAGCTTAAAACACTAAAAAAACACTTCAAAACAATAAAACCAACATAAAAACAACATAAAAACTATGAAAAGACGCTTGAAATGAGCTTAAAACACTCAAAACCCCTTCAAAAGGCTAAAACAACATAAAAAAAACTCTAATGACTTGAAAACATAAAAACTATGAAAAGACGCTTGAAATGAGCTTAAAACACTCAAAAACACTTCAAAAGGATAAAACCAACATAAAAACTGTGAAAAGACCCTTCAAATGAGTTTAAAACACTCAAAACCCCTACAAAAGGCTAAAAACAACATAAAAACTCTAATGACTTCAAAACATAAGACACTATGAAAAGGCCTTTTAAATGAGCTTAAAACACTCAAAAACACCTCAAAAGGCTAAAAATAACGTAAAAACTATGAAAAAACCCTTGAAATGAGCTTAAAACACTCAAAACCCCTTGAAAAGACTAAAAACAACATAAAAACAACTCTAATGACTTGAAAACGTATGATAGTATAAAAAGGCCCTTTAAATGAGATGAAAACACTCAAAAACCATTAGAAGGCTAGAAACAACATAAAAACAACTCTAATGACTTGAAAACGTAAGAAACTATGAAAAGGTTCCTGAAATGAGCTTAAAACACTTTAAAACACTTTAGAAGACAAAAACAATATATAAAAACTTTAAATGAGCTTAAAAAACTCCAAACCCCTTGAAAAGCCAAAAGAAATATAAAAACAACTCTAATGATTTGAAAACATAAGAAACTATGAACAGGCCCTTGAAATGAAATTAAAACACTCCAAAACACTTGAAAAGACTAAAAACAACAAAAAACAATGAAAAGACCCTTGAAATGAGCTTAAAACACTCGAAACCCCTTGAAAAAGCTAAAAACAACATAAAACTATGAAAATAACCTTGAAATGAGCTTAAAACACTCAAAACCCCTTTAAAAAGGGAAAAAAGCAACATAAAAAACTCTAATGACTTGAAAACGTAAGACACTATAAAAAGTCCCTTTAAATGAGCTTACAACACTCCAAAACACATCAAAAGGCTAAAAATAACATAAAAACTATGAAAAGATCCTTGAAATGAGCTTAAAACACGCAAAACCTTGTGGAAAAGCTAAAAACAACATAAAAAGAACTCTAATGACTTGAAAACATACGAAACTATGAAAAGACGCTAGAAATGAGCATAAAATACTAAAAAACACTACAAAAGGCTAAAAAACAACATAAAAACCATGAACAGACCCTTGAAATGAGCTTAAAACACACAAAACCCCTTGAAAAGGCTAAAAACAACATAAAAAAAACTGTAATGATTTGAAAATGTAAGAAACTATGAAAAGACCCTTGAAATGAGCACAAAACACCAAAAAACACTTCAAAAGGCTAAAAACAAAATTAAAACCATGAAAAGACCATTGGAATGAGTTTGAAACACTCCAAACCCTTCAAAAGGCTAAAACCACCATAAAAACCACTCTTATGAGTTTAAAACATAAGAAACTATGAAAATACGCTTGAAATAAGCTTAAAACACACAAAAACACTTCAAAAAGCTAAAAACAACATAAAAACAATTCTAATGACTTGAAAACATAAGAAACAATTAAAAGGCCCTTTAAATGAGCTTGAAACACTCAAAAACACTTCAAAAGGCTATAAACAAAATAAAAATTATGAAAAGACACTTGGAATGACTTTGAAACACTCAAAACCCTTCAAAAGACTAAAAACAACATAAAAACTATAAAAAGACTTTTGGAATGAGCTTAAAACACTCAAAACCCTTCAAAAGGCAAAAAACAACAACAAAAAAACCAACTATGATGACTTGAAAACGTAAGAAACTATGAAAACACCCTTTAAAGGAGCTTAAAACACTAAAAAACACTTCAAAAGGCTAAAAACAACATAAAAACTATGAAAAAACCCTTGAAATGAGCATAAAACACTCAAAACCCCTTCAAAAGTCTAAAAACAACATAAAAAAACCCTAATGACTTGAAAACATAAGAAACTATGAAAATGCCCTCGAAATGAACTTAAATGAGTTTAAAACACTCAAAAACACTTCAAAAGGCTAAAACCAACATAAAAACTATGAAAAGACCCTTGAAATAAGCTTTAAACATTCAAAACCCTTTGAAAAGGCTAAAAACAACATAAAAAATACTCTAATAACTTTAAAATGTAAGAAACTATGAAAAGGCCCTTGAAATGAGCTTAAAACACTCAAAAACACTTCAAAAGGCTAAAAACATCATAAAAACTATGAAAAGGCCCTTGAAATGAGCTTAAAACACTCAAAAACACTTCAAAAGGCTAGAAACATCATAAAAACTATGAAAAGGCCCTTGAAATGGGCATAAAACACTCAAAACCCCTTCAAAAAAAGAATTTTCCCTCAAAACCCAAATATGCAGAAAAGGAAGCCTGCTACAACTATGGCACACCACAGCACTTTGTTGCTCAATGGAGACGACCAATCCAAGAATCTACTGCACCAAAGTTCAAGAAAGTCCACAACAAAGTCACTTCTGGGAGAAAAGAAAGAGGCAAGGCCTATGCAGCAAAGACATGGAGCGACATAGACTCTGATGATGATGATATCATGTCAAATGCTCATCTATGTCTCATTAAAAAAGAAGAAGAACAAAAACTGGTAGTTAATCTATCTGAATCAGAGGCCACTACAGAGAAACTGAAGGAAGCACTTCAGGAAATCTTTGAAACCTTTATTTCTCTTTTAAAAGAAAATAAAAAAAATATTGAGCAGATTGAATCCTCAAAGAGAAATGCAATTTAAATAAAAAGGCTAAAAATAGTCTAATCAATACTCAAGATAATCTGAAGGAAACGAATGAAATAGTGAATCTTCTCAATGTAGTAGTGGAAACACTTACATTGAGAAACACTGAGCTTCAAAAGCTCAGATAGATTAAAAACAGGTATTTAATCTATCTGAATCAGAGGCCACTACAGAGAAACTGAATGAAGCACTTCAGGAAATCTTTGAAACCTTTATTTCTCTTTTAAAAGAAAATTAAAAAAAATATTGAGTAGATTGCAATCCTCAAAGAGAAATGCAATTTAAATGAAGAGGCTAATAATAGTCTAATCAATACTCAAGATAATCTGAAGGAAGCAAATGGCATAGCGAAACTTCTCAATGTAGTAGTGGAAACACTTACATTGAGAAACACTAAGCTTCAAAAGCAAGTACATGCCTGGAATGGCAAGTCCTTAGATTTGCAAAAACTAATCAGTACATGTTAATCCTCCTATGATAAAACCGAGTTAGGATACAATAGCTGGTTGAACAACAATACAGATGAAAAGGTCACTATCAAGAAAGTTGAGAAGACCACTACAAAAGTCCTATAGAAAAAGAGCACTGCTACTTCAGTAGGTGTGCAGAAGACTACTGTAGCAAATGTGCATAAGAGCCAACGCTCTTGGGATACTCAACAAACAGCAAAGCACTTAGAATATACAATAAAAGAACACTGACCGTTGAGGAGTCAGTTCATGTATCATTTGATGAAAAAGAAACATTCATAAGGGATGCAAATGTGTTTGATGAGGAATATGCATGCAACGAAGAAGCTGCAAAAGAGGTCATTAAGACTGCAGACGAGGAAGATTCGTCTGCACCCAATGACTCTGTAGCAAAGGTAGAAGAACAACCTCAACAACAATTAGAATCTAATGAATAAGACAAAGGAAGATGGATTAAGGCATATATGTAAGATAACATAATAGGAGATAAGAGTGCATCTATGTAGACTAGAAGAGCAACAAATGCAAAATGTTTGTCTACTTGTTTCATATCTGAGATAGAACCAAAGGCTTTACGAGAAGCTCTAAATGATCCAAACTGGATATAGGCTATGCAAGAAGAACTAAATGAGTTCGAAAGAAATGAGGTATGATATCTCACACCAAGACCCAAAAATTATCCAGTTGTAGGATGCAAATGGGTGTTTAGAAACAAATCTGACCAAAATGGTATAGTCATCAGAAACAAAGCTAGATTAGTTGCTAAAGGATACTCACAAGAGGAAGGAATTGACTATGATGAAACCTTTGCACCTGTAGCAAGATTAGAAGCCATAAGAATATTCCTCGCCTATGCAGCATACCAAGGATTTAAAGTCTATCAAATGGATGTAAAAAGTGCATTCCTAAATGGAAAGTTGCAAGAGAAAGTTTATGTTGATCAACCTTCGGGCTTTGAGGACTATGAAGATCCAGAGCATGTATATGGGTTAGATAAGACATTATATGGGCTAAACAAAGCACCTAGGGCATGATATGAAACTCTCTCAATATTTTTATATGAAAACAAATTTGAAAGAGGCAAGGTTGATACCACTCTATTACTCAAGAAGCAGAAGGATCATATATTGTTAGTACAAATCTTTGTTGATGACATTATATTTGGTTATACAAATGATAAACTCTGTGAACGATTTGCAGAAGTGATGAGATCCAAATTCGAAATGAGTTTAATGGGAGAATTAAAATATTTCCTAGGACTTCAAGTACAACAAATGAAGAGTGGAATCTTTTTAAATCAATCCAAGTACTTGAAGAACATAATTAAAAAGTATGGCTTAGAGTGTGTTTGTCGGATGAAAACCCCTATGAGCACATCAATAAAAATAGAAAAAAGATGAGCATGGAAAGAAGATAAATCAAAGAATGTATAGAGAAGTAATATGATCACTACTATACCTTACTGCAAGCAGACCAGACATTCAATACTCAGTCTATGCAAGGTATCAATCTGACCCCAAGGAGTCTCAGAGAATCCTGAGATATCTCAAAGAAACTCCAAATCATGGCGTATGGTATCCTAGGGAATCAGATTTTACACTAATTGGATTTTCAGATTTAGACTTTGCAAGGTGTACAGTGGATTGAAAAAGTACAAGTGGAACATGTCAATTCATTGGATCAAGTAAAAGAGAACCTTAAAAAAAAACTGTCCCTCAAAGACCAATGATTCAAAAAACGAAGTTTGCTACAACTGTGGCAAACTAGGACACTTTGCTGCTCAATACAAACGACCAATTCAAGACTCGTTTGCACCAAAATTCAAAAAGGACCATAACAAAGTCACTCCTGGAAGAAAAGAAAGAGGCAAGGCTATGCAGCAAAGACATGGAGCAATAGAGACTCTGATGATGAAGATATCATGTCAAACGCTCAGCTATGTCTCATGGCAAAGGAAGAAGAACAAAAATAGGTATTTAATCTCTCTGACTCAGAAGCCACTGCAGAGGAATTGAAGGAGGCACTTCGAGAAACCTCTGAAAGCTTTATTTCTCTTTTAAAAGAAAATAAAGAAAATCTTAAGCAAATTCAACTTTCAAAGAGAAGTGCAATTTAAATGAAGAGACTAATAATAATCTAATCAATGCTCAAGATAATTTGAAGGACGCAAATGAAAAAGTAAAGCTTCTCAATGCAGTATTGGAAACACTTACTATGAGAAACACTAAGCTTCAAAAGCAAGTAGATGCTTGGAATGGCAAGACCATAGATCTTTATAAATTGATCAACACAGGTCAATCCTCCCACGACAAAACTGGGTTACGATACAATGACTGGTTGAACAACAATGTAGATAAAAAGGTCACTACCAAAAGAGTTAAGTAGACCACTACAAAAGTACTATAGAAAAGGAATATCTCTACAGCAGTAAGTGAGTAGAAGAAAAATGCATTTGCTGTAGGAAATGTGCATAAGAGCAAATGCTCTACTGCAAAAACTATGCAAAGCAACAAAAGCCCAGCTGCACCAACAGTGTTGAGAAAGAACAACTTTCTCAAGAGATCTGTACCGCAAAGTAAGATCTCTATCGCACAATCTCAAAGGAATTGGAGCAGACTACCTATGCATGCGTATGATAAGTATAATGGAAAGCAGAATGTAGAAAACTCAAAGAGGGAATTGAGAGAAAAGCCCTTTGAAGCTCAACAAATACCTAACTACCCAGTATGGAATGACCTCTCAAGATTAACTTGGAGGAAACCACATTCCAGACATAAATGCTCATGCAAAGATCAGCAAACCAAGTGGAGAAGACCACTTAGAAGCACAAGACCAAAGGTCTACTGCTTTACTTGTGGCAAGATTGGCCACAAATCATTTGAATGCTGAAACTCACACAAGAAGATAATTCAAGTGTGGATTCCAAAAACTAACCAATAAGGACCCAAATGAGTGGGTACCATGTACAAGCTCTTCATGTTTTCATTACAGGAAAAGCAAAAGGGCATATGGTACTTGGATAGTGGATGCTTACGACACAATACTGGAGACAAATCCAACCTTGAAGATTTCAGAAAAGAACAAGGACCTCTTGTCATATTTGGAGGAGGAAAAGCAGGTACAATTAAAGGTTTTGGGACCCTTGGTACAGGTTCTTTAATCTTTAGAGATGTTGCTTATGTCAAGGGCTTAGAACATAACCTACTTTCTATTAGTCGGTTGTGTGACAATAACTATGATGTGTCATTCACTAATGATACATGCAAGTAATAAATAAGATCACACAAGAAGTCAAATTATTAGGAACTAGAAAAGGAAACATATATGCAGTAGATTTTGATTTATCACAATCAGAACAAATTACTTGTTTCTACACTAAAGAAGATGAAAATACAAATTGGTTATGGCACAAAAGATTAGCTCATCTCAACTTTAAAGCCATAGCAAGATTATCCTCAAAAACCCTACCGAGAGACTCCCACAAGTAAAATTTTAAAAGGATAAGTTATGCTGACCATGTCAGGAAGGAAAGCAGACTAGGACAAGCTTTAAACCTTTAAACTCCTCAGAATGAACTAGGGTTCTTGAACTACTACGTATGTATCTCTTTGGTCTAATTGAGATGGAAAGCTTAAGCAGAAAAAGATACACTCTAATTATAGTAGATGATTACTC
Source organism: Drosera capensis (assembly GCA_001925005.1). Lineage (NCBI taxonomy): Eukaryota > Viridiplantae > Streptophyta > Magnoliopsida > Caryophyllales > Droseraceae > Drosera > Drosera capensis. The sequence goes on along the minus strand of LIEC01012279.1, from coordinate 152,503 downwards.
CAGATATTCATGGGTAATATTGTTACATAAAAAAAGTGAAACATGTAGTCTGCTGACAAGGTTCCTTAGACTGGTCCAAAATTAAAAAGGAATAGAAGTAATCACAATTAAAAGTTATCATGATACTGAATTTGATCAGACAGGAATAGATATCTACTGCAATGATCATGGAATTAAGCATAACTTTTCAACACCAAGAACACCCCAACAAAATGGTGTGGCTGAAAGAAAGAATGTAACACTTATAGAGGCAACTAAAATAATTCTTTTTTATGCAAACTTATCCAAAAGCTTCTGGGCAAAAGCAGTAAACACAGCTTGTTACATTCAAAATAGATGCACAATTCACAAGCTTTATAAGAAAACACAATATGAATTGTGGAAAGGAAAAACACCAAGTGTTAAATACTTTCATATCTTTGGAAGCAGTTGTTATGTACACAACAATGATAAAAACTATTTACAAAAATTTGATCCCAAGGTAGATGAGTCAACCTTCTTAGGATACTCAACAAATAGCATGGCATTTAGAGTATATAATAGAAGAACACAGACTGTTGAAGCTTCAGTTCATGTATCGTTTGATGAAAGAGAAACATTCATAAGAGATGCAAATGTATTTGATGAGGAATGTGTATGCAATGAACACGCTACAAAAGAGGTAATTAATGCTGCAGACAAGGAAGAGTCATCTGCACATAGTGACACTGTAATAGAGGCAAAAGAACAACCTCAAGAACAATTAGAATCAAATGAACAAGACAAAGGAAGATGGATTAAGGCACATACACAGGATGACATTATAGGAGATAAGACTGCATCTGTATAGACTAGAAGAGCAACAAATACAGAATGTCTGTCTAGCTGTTTCATATCTGAAATAGTACCTAAGGTAATAAAGGAAGCACTAAATGATCCAAAATGGGTGGATGCAATGCAAGAAGAACTAAATGAGTTCGAAAGAAATAAGGTATGGTATCTTACACCAAGACCTAAAAACTATCCAGTTGTAGGATGCAAATGGGTGTTTAGAAACAAATCTGATGAAAATGGAACAGTTATCAAGAATAAGGCTAGATTAGTTGCTAAGGGATACTCACAAAAAGAAGGAATTGATTTTGATGAAACCTTTGCTCCGGTAGCAAGATTGGAAGCAATAAGAATGTTCCTTGCCTATGCAGCATACCAAGGATTTAAAGTATATCAAATGGATGTAAAAAGTGCATTTCTAAATGGAAAGCTATAAGAGGAAGTTTATGTTGAACAACCTCCTGGCTTTGAAAACTATGAACATCCAGAGCTTGTGTATAAGCTAGATAAGGCACTGTATGGATTAAAGCAAGCACCTAGGGCATGGTATGAAACTCTCTCAACATTTTTGTGTGAGAATAAATTTGAAAGAGGGAAGGTTGATTCCTCCCTATTTCTGAAGAAACATAAGGATCGCATATTGTTGGTGCAAATCTATGTTGATGATATCATTTTTTACTGCACTAATGATAAGCTTTGTAAAAGATTTGCAGAACTAATGAAATCCAAATTTCAAATGAGCTTAATAGGAGAACTTAAATATTTCCTAGGATTGCAAATACAACAACTAAAAAGTAGAATTTTCTTAAATCAATCCAAATACTTAAAGAACACAATTAAAAAGTATGGATTAGATAGTGCTAGTCATATGAAAACCCCAATGAGCAGAGGAATAAATCAAACCATGTACAGAGGAATAATAGGATCATTATTATGCCTGACTGCAAGTAGACCAGACATTCAATATGCAGTCTGTGTCTGTGCAAGATATCAATCTGATCCCAAGGAATCTCATTACACTATAGTAAAGAGAATCGTAAGATATCTCAAAGGAACTCCAAATTATGGTGTATGGTATCCTAGGGAATCAACTTTTACACTAATAGGCTATTCAGATGTAGATTTTGAAGGATATATAGTTGACAGGAAGAGCACAAGTGGATAATGTCAATTCATTGGAGCAAGATTAATATCATGGTTCAGCAAGAAGCAGACTATCGTATCTACCTCTACTGCAGAAGCTGAATACATTGCTGCTAGAAGCTGTATTGCACAAATATTATGGATGAGGTCACAACTTGCAGACTATGGTATAGTATTCTCCAAAACCTCTATATTTTGTGACAATACGTCTGCAATGGCTATTTCAGAAAATCCAGTTTTTCATTCAAGTACCAAGCACATTGATGTTAGATATCATTTTATCAGGGATCATATGCAGAAAGGTCATAATAAATTGGAATATATTCCAATAGAAAATATGTTGTAGACATTTATACAAAACCCCTTGATGAAAACAAGTTTATTTAAAACAATAAGACTAGCCAAAATGCTTTACTGCTCTACTGTAGGTGTAGAATACAGACTATCATCATTCATAAAAATGCAGACTAGAAACATTACCCTATTGCACTACTGTGTAGTCAATAAGGAGAATGCAGACGATATTCAATAGTGCTTTACTGTATCTATTTTAGGAAACTAAATCAGTTTTAAGAACGTTAAATAACTGCTTTCCTAAGATAGCGCATAAGAGTCAATTAATGATGGAAACTATGTAACGACTAGAAAAAGCACTGACAACGGTCATATTTCCCAAACAAGTATAAAAACTGTAGATTTTCAACTAGAAAATCACTTTTCTCTTTAATCACTCTCTCTCTCTCTAACAAACGCTCAAACTCTCTCTCTCTCTCTCTAAACTTCTGAACGCTCTACTGCACCAAATCGAAAACCCTAACTTTTTAATACTTCAATTAAATCCTTGAAACACCGCAATTCTTTCAAATCATCTTGAAAATGGCCAACACTCCTTCAAGTTCATCAAAGTGAAGCGAGAAATCCTCAAAATCTCAGAGGAGCCCCACAAAAAGAATTGAACTTCAAACAGGAGTCGTGTTTGATTTCAATTCAATTCATGACGAGCAAGAAGAGGTCAAAAAATAGTTGACTTGATCGAAGAGGCTGGACTCAAGTCTCTATGTGAGCGAACAAGCTTGATATATGATGATGAAGTTCTGGACTTTGTCAAGAAGGGGCAAGTTACAGACAGTCTACAACAAATCACTTACACCACTACTACAAGAGGTGTAACTATCCAGGTGACCTCTGACGACCTTGCACAATTCTTTAACCTTCTAAATAAAGAATCCAGAATCATTCCACAAGAAGTCGTCAAGCTTGGAAGGCAAGCAATACTTAGCCAAGACAGATGGGATGAGGGGATAAGAACAATGAAGAGAATCTTATCGAAAGAACATAAACTACTCATTGATATTGTGAAGAAAGCCATTCTCTCAAGAGAATTCAGCAAGGATCAGATAACAACGAACAACAAGAGATAATGTTTGCAATTCTCACAAAGACAAGAGTGAACTAGGCCAATTTACTCATATATCAAATTGCAAGATCAGTAAGGGCCAGAATACCGCTATTTGGAAGGATAATCAGCATCCTTCTTAAACAGAAATTGAAGCTCTCTGAAAAGAAAGGAAGGCCATGGAATCAATCAAAGCAAATCAACATAAAAACCATAGGAAAAGTACCAGCAGAACTCACATAGAAGCATGTAGACCAGCCACAGAAGCCTGTGGAGCTACGGACTAGACGGAAGGCGAAACAGACCACTGTAGTAGTGCAGACTAGGTCTGCAAAGAAGCAAATCAAAAAGGTACCAGCTCAACAGAAGATGAAGAAGCCCAAAGAAACAAAGAAGAAGATCATAGTAGAGTCGTCTGACGAGGAAACAATATCTGACAGTCCTGCTACAGAATCAACTACTATGATGGTAGTAGAAACCCAGTCTACAGTCATGCACACTAAGGAAAGCATTGACTATTATGCAATAGTGCAGACCGGACAAACCACCGAGCCATCCTCTTCAAAAATTCCACCAAAGCCGCCAGAAATTACCGCTCTCCATGATGCAAATATAGCAATCCAATTTCTAAAGGTCGGAGCAGATGAAATTCTCAAGAACCTGATCTTGGAAGCATAAGTCAGGTTTTAGGAAGTAAGAGAAGGGCCTCGAGCTGAATTCAAACAAAAGCTTGCTACAAAAGGCTGCACTGAAAAAGAAATAAGGGACATAGAAGCCAAGATGTCCACTCTACAGACGGAACCAGATTCAAATATCTCTACTGCACCAACTCTCTTAATTCAACCCCTTGTAGCAGAGCCAACAACGACGACAGCTATTGTCCTATTCTTGGAAAGAAGAATGGAAACCTCAACAATTATAGATGAACAAAACAACCACTACAAATGGTGTATGGACAACAATGACATCCACAACTCAGGAAAAGTCCTCTCCTAAGAAGATTATCGAGTCAATAGTGCAGACGTCAAGACAGTAGAAGCAAATCTACTGCAACAGAAAGCCATAGATAGTGAACTTCTTGTAGAAAGGACCCAAGGAAAGATGAGGAAGAAGATACAAAGTAACAAATTGATTTAGGAGTTCGTGTCACAACACAACCTTTCCATCAAAAGTCCAAAAACAACATTGATACCTACACCAATCCCACAAGCAACAGCCAAGACTACAAGAAGATCAACAAGGTCTGCAAGACCCAAATTAATTCCCCAAGGACCCAAAACCCTGCACGAGATCAATCCCAAACATTGATCGATGATGGCAATGATGATAATGGAGGTCACCAACCTCAACAAGATCCTCATGATGATGAAGATGACATTATCGATCAAGTAGCTACCGAAGAAGTGCCAATACAGTCGATTGCAACTGAGCAACCTGAAACAACTCCTGCAGCCGAGGAGGTTGCAGACAAGACAATAAAGGAGATTGCAGACAAGACATCTAGTGCTGAAGGAGATGCTCCTCCAACTGTCATTCAAGAAGAATAAATAGCACTGCAAACTGCAGTAGAAGATCCTGATAAGCTCTCAACTGATGAATCTATTGCTGAGACACCATTGATCATTGTCTTTTGTGGAGGAACAAGTCACTCCACAAAAGACAGAAGAACTTCCTGATATTGTTGAAGACTCACCTACAGAAGAGATCCAATCCATCGAAGATCCAACAAATGCACACGCGTTCATTCTCCCTGCAGACTAGCCAAATGATGCATATGAGTTCAATCCAGTTGCAGTAGAAGAACAACAAATAACTCCATCCCGTGACATTGAAGACATTGTGTTCACTCCACCAACTGCATTTGGGCTGACACCAATGGCACCACAAGTTCCATTAGCATTCCTACAGCCAATGTATAGCTAAACCTCCGCTAAAACAATTATTCCAACCGCCATCAAAGATCTTAAAAAAGGCCTTTGAGGAGCATGAGGTTCAGATTATCTTCGTTCAACCTCATGAACAAGGCAAAGGACTCCCCTCCTCACCTTCAGAAAACAAAAGTCGGTACAGACTACGCCAGCTTGATCAAGAGATCTATGGTAACTCAATGAGAATTAGAGTAAAGCATTGTTCCTAAATCCTTATCTAGGTTGCCCATCATCACTCAAGGTAATGAGATCATGGACCAACAATTGGAGGAATGTATGCGATTGCGGAGATTATGATAGATGATCAAATAAAAGATTGAGATATAACAATCAAACCATTCTCTAAAGGGAAATATCATTGTGACACACCTATTTCACATAACCCTCAGTATCACGAAAGATGAGCAGTCCGGGATCAATTGGTTATCATCATAAGGCGATGGTAGTTTTAAATTTGTTTAAATTTCATTGAACCCATTAAGATTTTCACGATTGATAACTAACCCTCTTGATTTTAAAAGTGGACAAAGCAATGTCCTATATTTTTAAAATAGAACAACCCATCTCCCATGAAACATAACCCCCCTCTATTTTAAAATTGGACAATACAGTGCCCGTTGTTTCTAAAATTGGACAAAGAATCCCCCTCTATAACATTTAATCCATTTATTTTCATTTAATATATTTCTATTTTTTTAATTATACTTATTTATTAACTACATAACTTTTTAAAAGATAAAATAATTCTGTTCACAGCCAAATATATATCCTTTTAACTATATAATCATCACTTTCATACGCTTAAAATATCGTGAAAATTACTTGTAAGTGCAACTGTTTGATGTTTTTTCTCCACAAATCCACCATCAGATTTTAATCCCCCATGAGCCCGTTTTTAAAAACTTACATTATAGGTTAAGATTTTGATTTAATCAAATCTATCCCTAAAAGGCAATTGGGTGTACTACCAGACCATTTCCATTTCTTACATTGTTTTTTGCCTGTTCTACTTCAGCCATCATTTCATTAACATCATTCACCATTTCCTCCCGCTGATCGCTTCTTCTGTCACGCCAGCATTATCACCACCATCGTTTTATTCATCACAATGGTTTTTGCTTCGATCCCCAGTCATGACAGATGTTTGCTTCGAAATCAAGGAGAGTTGGAATCGTTGCTCTTGTAGGTCGAAATCAATCAAACGCATAGATATGCCAATAAAGTTAAGCGTACAAATTTCTTAACAACGATGTACGAATATGAATAACACCATACAAATTTGAACAATAACACAATATGTACATCAACGAACTAGTACGCTCATTGCTTGTAATTAAGTTGTACTCACAATAGTTGTTACCCATTATTCATTCCGAAATCATCAAATTGAAACCTTATCCAGCTTACACATATGAATAGCAACGTACAAATTATAGCCTTCACACACAACGTACAAAAATGAATAACAGCGTACAAATGTGAACAATAACACAATACATTCCGTTCAGCTTACACATAGTTGTACTCACAAATAGTTGTTACCCGTCATTCATTCCCAAATCATCAGATTGAGACCTTATTCAGCTTACACATATGAACCAGAACGCCATATTAAGAGACCCCACCGCACAAATCTAGCTTCACAGAAGTAGTACCCACAAAACAAAGCTTCACAGGAGTAGTACCCCAAACGCATGAATGTCGAATTAACTCAATTTAAAGACCAAATTCACACAATTGGAATGAAATCTAGCATACATATTCAGGAAATCAAACCCTAATCGTCACCTTTATGCCTTCCCTTTGTTCGTTTTGCAACCACCAGCGTCGATTTTGTACGCCGCTTTCTCCCTTTTCCGGTTGCAA
>LIEC01012279.1:17281-145340 GCA_001925005.1 Drosera capensis | reverse complement strand
ACCCTTTATAACATTTAATCCATTTATTTTCATTTAATATATTTCTATTTTTTAAATTATACTTAAATTTATCAACTATATAACTTTTTAATAAAATGATTCTATTCACACCCAAATATATATCCTTTAAACTATATAATCATCACTTTTATATGCTTAAAATATCGTGAAAATTACTTACAAGTGCAACTGTTTGATGTTTTTTCCGCACAAATCCACCATCAGATATTAATCCCCAATGAGCCTGTTTGTTAAAAAAACTTAGATTATAGGTTACGATTTTGATTTAATCAAATCTATCCCTAAAAGGCAATTAGGTGTAGTACCAGATCATTTCCATTTCTTACATTGTTTTTTGCCTGTTCTACTTCATCCATCATTTCATTAACATCATTCACCATTTCCTCCCGCTGATCTCTTCTTCTCTCACGCCAGCATTATCGCCACCATCGTTTTATTCATCATTTTATTCGACTTATAAGGGCGAATGGATTGTGTTTTTTCTTTTCTTTTCTTTTCTTTTCTTTTCTTTTCTCGTTTTGAAGGAGAAACGCTTCCTATCAAGGCATCTAATTCGATAGGTTATGATGATCTTGTCTCAAAATTGTTGATCAATTATCCTCACGTTCGTCACAATGGTTTTTGCTTCGATCCCCGGTCATGACAGATGTTTCCATTGAAATCAAGGAGAGTTGGAATCGTTGCTCTTGTAGGTTGAAATCAATAAAACGCATAGATATGTCAATAAAGTGTACAGATTTCTTAATAACGACGGCACTCATGGATGAGGACTGCCTTCAAAGATCTTCTGGAGACCTTGGAACCAATCGCAGCCAACCTAGAAGAAGAAAAGGAGACTTGCCAATCAACCTTTGCAAACTTTGGAGAAAGGGTAACCAATCTAGCTACTGAAGTCATTGATGAGATGAAGAAAAACAGATCAGTAAATCTTCTTACTAAATGAACCTACATCTTCAACTTCAGAAAATTAAAGGAGCAATAGCCTGCAGCACTACGCAAGCTCAATGAAACCATGCAGACCACCAAGGAGCAAATTGATGAGCACATGCGAAACAATGACATCAAATTTGGTCTTCTTGAAACCAAATTGCAAGTAGTTCAGAGAAATATCTTCTCTGAACTCAAGGGTATCTGCATTACTCTTGAAAACCTTACCCCCACCTTAAATGCTAACAAAAAGGAGGAGGAACAAGGAAGGGAGCCTAAAAGACCTAAACATCATACAAAAGAATCCTATGAAGAACACAAAGAAGACAGGCATAGGAAACGCAACAGAGAAAGTGAGGAAGAAAGAAGATATCAGTGCAGGAGAGTGAAAGAGCATCAAAGGTAATTCTAAGAATGCTCACAAATTTTATTTTTGCTTTGTTACTATGTGAATTATGTTGTCATGGAAAATATAATTGAGTTGAAATTTATTTCAACAAAATGTACTAAATTCTTTTATGAAAGAAAGATACTTGTTGTTTTACATAGAAGTTTTAGTTGCATCAATTTAGGGGGAGATTGATAGGAATGTGCAATATTGATGTAACAAAACTCAAATGTATTAATTGTAATGTAGTTAGTAACTTCAGGCTAGAAGTAACTAGGTAGTTAGAGTCTAGGTTAAATGCCAGCGTGTAGACGATTGCAGATGCAGAGGCATAGTGCAGACCACCAGATGCAGACTATTACAGAGGACTTTGAATGAACAACTATGTCATTGATAAGCAACAAAAGAACTCGAAGGCTTCACAGTAAAAGACTGAGCTTGCAGGGGAGGACCAACATGGCAAGGCATGAACTGAATCAGATCTGAGTGTAGACAAGAGTTGCAACAGAGACTGGGTACAGACTAAGGTTGTAGTATGAGATGCAGACTAGGACTGTGACATAGACTGAGTGCAGACCAGAGGTTGTAGCAGACTGAATTACAATAGAGATGGTTGTCAAGGTGGGGTAGGGCTGATGTCAGCCCTGCAGACGGAACCTACCTTAGTAATCTCTGCTGTACCCACTCTCATAATCAGACCCCTTGTAGCAGAGCCAGCAGCAACAACAATATTTGTGCCATTCCTAAGTAGTGGAGTGGAAACTTCCATAATTACAGAAGAGCAACCAGCCACTGGAATTACCGCATGGACAACAATAACATCCAAGCTCAAGAAAAGCCATCTTTTGAGAAGATCATTGAAACCATGATGAAGTCGCTCAAGGCAATCGAGGTAAGTCTATTATAGTAGAAAGTAAGAGACACTTAACTGCTTGAAGAAAGAAAACAAGCAAAAATGCAAAAGGAGGTCCAAAGTGACAAGTTGACTCAAGAGTTTATATTACAGCACAATCTACCAATCAAGAGTCAACACCAACACCAACACAAACCCTAAAGGCATCTACAAGGACAACAACGTCAAGAAGAACAACAAGGTCTTCAAGACCAAAGTTGATTTCTCAAGGACCCAGAACATTATACCAAATCCCAGACATTGATTGACGACATAACTGGAATGATAGTAGGGGAGATTCATCAACTGGTTGAACTTCAAAAGAAGGAAGTAAGCAGATCAACAAGACCCAAGGACCCTCTGTAGTTATGGAGCCAATGTATAGTGATACCTCAGCGATCAAAATGACTCCAACTACAATCAAAGATCTCAAGCAAGCATTTAAGGAACATGAAGTTTAAATTCTCTCTGTCCAACCAAATCAACAAGGTGAAAGAATCCCCTTTTCACCCGTAGAAGACACAATACAGTACAGACTGTGCCAACTTGATCAAGAAATCTATGGAATACACTCATGGATCAGGACTTCCTTCCACGATCTCCTTGAAACCTTGGAACCAATTGCCATCAACTTAGAAGCACAAAAGGAGATCAGAAAATCAACCTTTGGCAATATTGGAAAAACGCTAAGGAATATAGTAGCCGAAGTCATTGATCAGATGAAGCAAAACAGATCAGTGAATCTTCATAACCAAAGAATCCAAACCTCCAACTTCAACAAGTTCAAAGGACAACAAACCACTGAATTTCGCAAGCTCCATGATACTATGAAGATCACCAAGCAGCAGATTGATGAACATATACGAATCAATGATATCAAGTTAGGTCTCCTTGAAACCAAACTGCAAGAAGTTCAATAAAACATCTTCTCTGAACTCAAAGGCGTCTGCACTGCTCTTGAAGCATTAACCTCCACCCTCAATGCTAATAAAAGGGGGGAGAAACTATTTGAAGCAGAGCAACAGCAGTATATAGCTGCAGACTAGCAACAAAGGACTCAGGGGGAGAAATCTTCTACGGCGAGGAGGAAAAGTCCCTCTACCTCTGAGCAAGAAAAGAAACCTAAGAGATCTAAGCATCATAAGGAAGAATCCTACAAAGAACACAGAGAAGACAGGCATCGAAAGCACAACAGAGAAAGTGAGGAAGAACGAAGATACAAGTGTAGAAAAAGCAAAAAACATCAAAGGAAATCCCCAGATTGCTGTATAGAAATTGATGTAACAAAACTTAGATGTATTAATTATAATGTAGTTAGAATGTTTAGGCTTGAAGTCAAGTTGGTAGCTGTACTCTAGGTTAGATGCCAGTGAGCAAACGGTTGTAAATGCAAAGACATTGTGCAGACCACCAGATGCAGACTACTATAGAGAACTTTGGATGAACAACTATTGAATTGATACGCAACAAAAGAACTCGAAGGCTTCAGAATGAAAGACTGAGCTTGCAGATGAGGACCAACATGACAAGGCATGAACTAAATTAGATCTGAGTACCGACAAGAGTTGTAACAGAGACTAGATGCAGACTAGGGTTGTAGTATGGGATATAGACTAGGGTTGTGATAGAGACTGAGTACAGACTAGAGGTTGCAGTAGACTGGATTATAGTAGAGATGGTTGCCAGGGTGGGGTAAGAGGTTTGAAGTCAGTCAAGTAAAGATTTGAGTTAAAGTAACAACGACACAAATTCTGCAGATAGTAGACTCGTAGCACCAAGAACGAGATGGTGGGGAACACTTGTGGAAAAGTGTCATTCGAGGAATATTGCGTTGTCTACATCGGTTCGTTCCTTAAGCCTTTAAAATGGAACCGATGAGGCTTCTTGAGAAGTGCTGTTGAATAAGGATTGAAAGGAAAAAACAGTGCAAAGCAATCTAGAAATTCAGAGACTACACAAGAAAGCAAAATAGTGAAGATACATTTGAAAGTGTCACTATTCTGGAGGAAAATAAATCTTGTAGTAGAGTCCAAAGTTTGGATTTGTGCAAAGCATCTAGGATCTTTATCCTTTATACAAGTTAGGCAACTTGTAAAAAGGGAGTTTCTTGTAAGCTCAAACAAGGAGATAGTGATACTCACTCTTTAGCTTGACTACACTGGTCACGAAGGGAAGACTGGACTAAACTCTCGATTATCATTTGATATCGAGTGTCTGAACCAATATAAATACTGTGTCTATTTATTATTCTTACTACATTGATATTTATAATGGTCTCTAATAAATCATCACAGAAAAAAATGAGATAAAACTCAAAGAGTTACAAATCTCGACTACAGACTACAAATTGTCATTTGCACACTATTTCAGTAGTCTACATACAACAGTATTATGCACAAAATTTGTATTCCGCATAATAAGATTAATATAATCTTATAGAACCTATTCACTCCCCCTTCTATAGGTTAAAACTCGAACCTTACAACTTGTCACTTATTTTTGTGTGTTTTGAAGATATTTGAGTGGTATTTATGGAGATTATAGCATTTTGAAGTGTTTTAAGCAAATTTCAAGGCTGTTTTCATAGTTTTTACCACTTTCACGTCATTTGAGTTGTTTTAATGTTGTTTTCAGCCTCTTCATGAGTTTTTGAATGTTTTAAGTTTATTTCATGGCTCTTTTGATCGATTCTTGTATTTTCGAGTCATTTAAGGTTGTTTAATGGTGTTTTAATCACTATTTATTCGTTTGTGTGTCCTTTAATGTTAGTTGTGGTTTGTTAAAGGTTTTTTAACAACACTTTATTCGTTTTTGTGCATGTTGAAGAGATTTCAGATGATTTTATGGTGTATTAAGAATTTTGCATGTGTTTTTGAGTGTTTTAAAGTCATTTCATGGCTCTTTTAATCATTGCTTCTATTTTAAGGTTATTTGAGGTTGTTTTGGGATGTATTTAAGCTTTTCATATGGTTTTTACTGTTTTCAGCTCATTTCGTAGTTTTTTGATTTTTCAAGTTATTTTAGGTTATTTATTAGTGTTTTTAGACTTATTATAATGATTTTTAATGTCTTAACCTTATTTCAAAGATCTTTTCATAGTTTCTTTCTTTTTCAAATTTTTTATAGTGCTTTTAGCCTCTTCATGTGTTTTTCAATGTTTTAAGTTAATTCCATGGCTCTTTTGATCGATTCTTGTATTTTTTACTCATTTGAGATTATTTTATCGTGTTTGTTTTTTTAACTTTTCATTTGTTTCTTTCTATTTTCATTTTATATGAGGTAGTTTAAGGGTTTTTTCATAACTTTTCATTCGTTTTTATGCATGTTGATGAGATTTGAGTTGATTTTATGGAGTTTTTAAGCCTTTTGCATGTGCTTTTGAGTGATTTAAAGTCATTTCAAGGCTCTATTCATTGTTTCTTTGATTTTTTAAGTTATTTGCTCTTTCGAAAAGTTTAACCACTGGAAGCTAAAAATGCTTGCACATCTCAACTCAATTGACGAAAGAATACAAGATATTGTCCTCGGTGGACCAAATATTCCAATTATGCTAGATCCAAAGGATTCAATAAGAGAAGTACAATGACAAAATTCCCTCTAGTCCAGAGAAGACTGGGACCTCTTTGGTTGGAAGAAAAGCTCTAAATCAAATATTCAAATCCTTAGATGACAACATGTTTGAAATTGTGGTTCATACCAAGACAGCAAATGAAGCATGGGAGCCTATACTGCTAAGATACTAAGGAACTAATAAGATCAGGGAGAACAAGAAGGATGTGTTGATATAAAGATACGATTTGGTCTCAATGAGATCTGATGAGAATCTGACCACCTTTTTTGAAAGATTCAATATTTGCATCAACAATCTCAAAATCTTAGGAAAGACTTTCAAAATCAAGGAAGTCAACCTCAAGTTCATGAGATCTCTTGGTGAAATCTGGAACACAAAGACAATGGCTATAAGACAATACAGAGATCTGACAAAGATGTCCCTGGCTCAACTGTATGGTATTTTGCATACCTACAATTTTGAAGTTGAGCAGAAAAAGTAGATTGATGATGCAAGAAAGAAAACCTTGGCTTTCAAAGCTCAAGAGAGAGTTTTGAAATCCATGGCAGAAGAGAAGAACGGTGATACCTCATCTGCGAGTGAAGAAGGTCTATCAGAAGAACTCACACTAATGAGAAAGAAGTTTAAGAAGCTATTCAAAAAGAGAACCTTCAAAAAGAACTTTCCCTCAAAAACCAAAGATGCAGAAAAGGAAGCCTGCTACAACTGTGGCAAACCAGAACACTTTGCTACTCAATGCATACGACCAATACAAGAATAAACTGCACCAAAGTTCAAGAAAGACCATAACAAAGTCACTTTTGGGAGAAAAGAAAGAGGCAAGGCCTATGCAGCAAAGACATGGAGCGACACAGACTCTGATGATGATGATATCATGTCAAATGCTCAACTATGTCTCATGGCAAAAGAAAAAGAACAAAAACAGGTATTTAATCTATCCGAATCAGAGGCCATTATAGAGGAACTGAAGGAAGCACTTCAGGAAACCTTTGAAAACTTTATGTGTCTTTTAAAAATAAATAAACAAAATCTTGAGCAGATTGCAATCCTCAAAGAGAAATGCAATTTTGAAGAGGCTAAAACTAGTCTAATCAATGCTCAAGATAATCCGAAGGAAGCAAATGAAAAGTTGAAACTTCTCTATGCAGCAGTGGAAACACTTACATTGAGAAACACTGAGTTTCAATAGCAAGTAGATGCCTGGAATGGCAAGTCCTTAGATCTGCAAAAACTGATCAACACAGGTCAATCCTCTTATGATAAAATCGGGTTAAGATAGAATGACTGGTTGAACAACAATACAAATGAAAAGGTCACTATCAAGGAAGTTGAGGAGGCCACTGCAAAAGTCCTATAGAAAAAGAGCATTGCTACTGTAGTAGGTGTACAAAAGAAGAATGTCTTTACAGTAGCAAATGTGCATAAGAGCCAACGCTCTGCTGCACAAACTATGCAAAACAGCAAAACCTCAGCTGCACCAACAATAATGAGAAAGACCAATATTCTCAAGAGATCCTAACTACAAAGTAGGATCTCTACTACTCGACCTTAAAGGAATTGGAGGAGATTAATAGTACATGCTAATGATAAATATAATGAGAAGTAGAAGGCAAGAAACTCTAAAACGGAATTTAGAAAACAGCCCTATGAAGCTCAACAAAAACCTAACTACTCAGTATGGAATAACTTCTCAACATCAACTTGGAGGAGAAAACCATATTAGAGACACACATGCTCATGTCAAGAGCAACGGACCAAATGGAGCAGACCACTAAGAAACATAAGACCAAAGGTCTACTACTTTGCCTGTGGCAAGATCGGTCACAGATCATTTGAATGCTGGAACTCACACAGAAAGATAATTCAAGTGTGGATTCCAAAAGCTAATTAATAAGGACCCAAATAAGTGGATACCATGTATAAACTCTTCATATTTTCATTACAGGAAAAGAAAAAGGGCATATGGTACTTGGACAGTGGATGCTCAGGACACATGACAGGAAACAAATTTAACCTTGAAGATTTCAGAAAAGAACAAGGACCTCTTGTCATATTCAGAGGAGGAAAGGCAGGTACAACTGAAGGTTATAGAATCCTTGGTACAGGTTCTTTAATCTTTAGAGATGTTGCTTATGTCAAGGGCTTAGAACATAACCTACTGTCTATTAGTCAGTTGTGTGATAAAAATTATGATGTGTTATTTACTCATAACACATATCAAGTAAAAGATAATATCACACAAGAAGTCAAATTACTAAGAATTAGAAAAAGAAACATATATGCAGTAGACTTCATCACAGTCAGAACAAATAACTTTTTTCTACACTAAAGAAGTTGAAAATACAAACTAGCTATGGCACAAAAGATTAGCTTATCTAAACTTCAAAACTATAGCTAGATTATCCTCAGAAAACCTAGTTAGAGGACTTCCTCAAATAAAATTTAAAAAAGACAAACTATGGAGACCATGTCACGAAGGAAAGCAGACTAGGAAAAGCTTTAAATCCTTAAACTCCTCAAAATCAATTAGGATTCTTGAATTGTTACATATGGATCTTTTTGGTCCATTTGAAATGGAAAGCTTAAGTAGAAAAAGGTACACTCTAGTTATAGTAGACGATTATTCCAGATATTCTTGGGTAATATTCTTACATAAAAAGAGTGAAACATATAATCTACAGCCAAGGTTCCTTTGACAGATCCAAAATGAAAAAGGAATAGAAGTAATCACAATTAAAAGTGATCATGATATTGAATTTGATCAAACAGGAATAGATGTCTACTGCAATGATTATGGAATCAAACACAACTTCTTAGCACCAAGAATATCCCAAGAAAATGGTGTAGCTGAGAGAAAGAATAGAACACTCATAGAGGCAACTAGAACAATGCCTTCTGATGCAAACTTATCTAAAAGCTTTTGGACAGAAGCAGTTAACACGGCTTGCTACACTCAGAATAGATGCACAATTCACATACTTTATAAGAAAACCCCTTATGAATTGTGGAAAAGAAAGACACCAAGTGTCAAATACTTTCATGCTTTTGGATGCACTTGCTATATACACAACAATGATAAAAACTATCTATAAAAATTTGATCCTAAGGCAGATTAGGGAACCTTCTTGGGATACTCAACAAACAGTAAAGCATTTTGAGTATATTATAAAAGAACACTCACCGTTGAGGAGTCTGTTCATGTATCATTTGATGAAAAAGAAACATTCTTAAGGGATAAAAATGTGTTTGATGAGGAATGTGCATGCAATGAAGAAGCTGCAAAAGAGGTCATTAAGACTACAGATGAGGAAGATTCGTCTACACTCAATGACTCTGCAGCAAAGGTAGAAGAACAACCTCAACAACAATTGGAATCTAATGAACAAGACAAAGGAAGATGCATTAAGGCACACATATGTAAGAAAGCATAATAGGAGATAAGAATGTATCTGTGTAGACTAGAAGAGCAACAAATGCAAAATGCCTGTCTACCTGTTTCATATCTGAGATAGAACCAAAGGCTTTAAGAGAAGCTCTAAATGATCCAAACTGGATATAGGCTGTGCAAGAAGAACTAAATGAGTTCGAAAGAAATGAGGTATGATATCTCACACCAAGACCCAAAAACTATCCAGTTGTAGGATGCAAATGGGTGTTTAGAAACAAATCTGACGAAAATGAAATCGTCATCAGAAACAAAGCTAGATTAGTTGCTAAAGGATACTCACAAGAGAAGAAATTGACTATGATGAAACCTTTGCACCTGTAGCAAGATTAGAAGCCATAAGAATATTCCTCGCCTATGCAGCATACCAAGGATTTAAAGTCTATCGAATGGATATAAAAAGTGCATTCCTAAATAGAAAGCTACAAGAGGAAGTTTATGTTGAACAACCTCCTGGCTTTGAGGACTATGAACATCCACAGCATGTATATGGGCTAGATAAGGCATTGTATGGGCTAAAGCAAGAACCTAGGGCATAGTACGAAACTCTCTCAACATTTTTATATGAAAAAAAATTTGAAAGAGGCAAAATTGATACCACTCGATTTCTCAAGAAGCATAAGGATCATATATTATTAGTACAAATCTATGTTGATGATATTATATTTGGTTGTACAAATGATAAACTCTATGAATGATTTACAAAACTGATGAGATCCAAATTCGAAATTAGTTTAATGGGAGAATTAAAATATTTCCTAGCACTTCAAGTACAACAAATAAAGAGTGAAATCTTTTTAAATCAATCCAAGTACTTGAAGAACACAATTAAAAAGTATGGCTTAGATAGTGCTGGTCGGATGAAAACCCCTATGAGCACATCAATAAAAATAGAAAAAAGATGAGTGTAGAAAGAAGATAAATCAAACAATGTATAGAAAAGTAATAGGATCACTACTATACCTTACCACAAGCAGACCAGACATTCAATATGCAGTCTGTGTCTGTGCAACGTATCAATCTGATCCCAAGGAGTCTCATTACACTGTAGTGAATAGAATCATGAGATATCTCAAAGCAACTCCAAACCTTGGCGTATGGTATCCTAGGGAATCAGATTTTACACTAATTGGATCTTAAGATTTAGACTTTGTAGGGTGTATAGTGGATAGAAAAAGTACAAGTGGAACATGTCAATTCATTGGATCAAGGCTAATATCATGGTTTAGCAGGAAGCAGACGATTGTGTCTACCTCCAATACAGAAGCTGAATTAATCAATGCTGGAAGCTGTGCTATGCAAATATTGTGGATGAAGTCGCAACTTATAGACTACGGTATGTTATTTTCCAAAACCTCCATATTTTGTGACAACATATCTACATGGCTATTTCAGAAAATCCAGTTTTTCATTCAAGAACCAAGCATATTGATGTCAAATATCATTTCATAAGGGATCATGTACAAAAAGGTCATATTAAATTAGAATATATTCCAACAGAAAAATAAGTTGCAGATAGTTTTATAAAACCTCTTAATGAAAACAAGTTTATTCAATTTCGTGGAGAATTGGGTATGTTTGATTTAAAACAGTAAAACTTGCCAAAATGCTTTTCTGCTCTACTGCATGTGTAGAATGCAGACGAGTATTTCTGCAGACTAGCAACATTGCTCTACTGTTCTATTTCTTAGCTAATAAGTAGAGTGCAAACTGGAATCAATATTGCATTGCTGCATCCATTTTAGAAAACTATGTCTGTTTTTAAATGTTAAATAACTACTTTCCTAAAATAACGTATAACGGTCGAATGATGAATATCACTATGTAACGGCTAGAAAAAGCATTGACAATGGTCATATTCTCCCAACAAGTATAAAGACTGTAGATTTTCAATTAGAAAATAACTTTTCTCTCTAATTATTCTCTCTCTCTCTCTCTTGAATGAACGAACGCTCAAATTCTCTCTCTTTCTAACTCTTTAGAACACTATTATACGAAATAGAAACCCTAACTTCTTGAAAAATACTTCTCTTTCTAAATCAAGCAATGCTCAGCGAGGAAAAATGGAACAAAGGGATTAGGACAATGAAGAAATTCTTATCAAAGGAGCATAAGTTCCTAGCCGAAATTGTAAAGAAGGTCATTCTTTCAAGAGAATTCAGGAAGGACCAGATCAGCAGGAGATCATGTGTGCGATTCTCATCAAAACAATAGCCAACTAGGCTGGTCTACTCATATATCAACTTGCCAGATCGATAAAGGCCAGACAACCACTATTCGAAAGGAAGGAAGACCATGGCACCAGTCAAAACAAATCAATATCAAAACGATAAGCAAGGTGCCTACAGGACTCACAAAGAAGACTGCAGCAGTGCAAACTTCAACCAAGCCTGCTGTAAGGTTCGAGTTTCAACCTAGAGGGGGGTTGAATAGGTTGTTTAAGACTTTAATGGTCTTTTTAATACGGAATAATGATATTGTGCAGACTATTCAGGTAGTCTGTAGATGATGCTACCTAGTCTGCACTTGAGATTTATGACTCTTTGAGTCTTAATCTCTTTTTCGGCTGTGATAATTTATCAGAAGCAATTCTAATATCAATACAATGAAAGCAGTAAATGGACACAGTATTTATACTTGTTCAGACACTCGATATCAAATGATAATCGAGAGTTTAGTCCAATCTTCCCTCTGTGACCAATGTAGTCAACCCACGAGGTAAGTATCAGTATCTTCTTGTTTTGAGCTTACAAGAAACTTCATTTTTACAAGATGTCTAACTTGTATAAAGGATAAAAAACCTAGATCTTTGCACAGCTCCAAATCTTGGACTCTACTGCAAGAGTTGTTCTTCTCTAGACTAGTGACACTTTCTACTGTTGTCACGACTTGGGCTTTCTTGAGTAATCTTTTAATATGCTTGATTGCTTTGTACTCTTTGTACTTTCAATCTTCGTTCTTCAGTAGCTCTCAAGTAAGCTTTCATCGGTTTCTTTTTATAGGCTCAAAAAAGGAACCTTGTAGACAACATAATGTTCCTAGAGGGTCACTTTTCCACTAGTGTTTCCCACCAACTCATTTCTAACCCTGGCGATCCACTATCTCTAGAATTTGTGCCGTTGCTACTATATAGCTTGACTGACTTCAAACCTCTGACCCCACCCTGGCAACTATCTATACTGTAATCCAGTCTGTTGCAACCTCTAGTCTCCACTCAGTTTTTGTCATAGCCCTAGTCTGCATCCCAGACTACAACCCTAGTCTACACCCAGTCTCTGCTGCAACTCTCGTCTGCACTCAGATCTGATTCAGTTCATACCTTGCCATGTTGGTCCTCGTCTGCAAGCTCAGTCCTTCATCGTGAAGCCTTCAGGTTCTTTTGTTTCCTGTCAATGCAATAGTTATTCATCCAAAATCCTCTGTAGTAGTCTGTATCTGGTGATCTGTACTATGCCTCTGCATCTGCAACCATCTGCACACTGGTATCTAACCTAGGCTATAACTACCTACTTGACTTCTAGCCTAAACAATCTAACTACATTACAATTAATACATTTAAGTTTTGTTTCATCAATTTCTATACAACTGGAGGGATTGCACATTCCTATCAATCTCCCCCTAAATTGATGCTAAAAACACTTCTATGTAAAGCAACAAGCTTTCTTGGTTCATACGGATTTTGTATAATTTGTTGAAAATTAATTTCAACTTAATTACATTGTTCATGGCAACATAATTCAGATAAAAAAAAAAGAATTAAGAGCATTTTAGTCTTACCTTTGATGCTCTTTCCCTTTCCTGCGTTGATATCGCCTTTCCTCCTTAGATTCTCTGTTGTGTTTCATATGCCTGTCCTCTTCATGATGCATGGGTCTCTTGGGGTCCCTTCCTTGTTCTTCAGAGCTTTTCCTCTTTGCTTTAGAGGTTTTCTCCTTCTCCCCCTGAGTCTCAGAGGCATTTTGCTGTTGCTCGTTTGCAGGTTTGGACCTTTACTCCTCTTCATATGGTTTCTCCCTCTTTTTGTTAGCATTGAGGGTGGAGGTGAGGATTTTAAGAGCAAGTCGAAAGCCTTTGAGTTCAGAGAAAATGTTTCTCTCGATGACTTGCAACTTGTTTTCAAGAAGACCAAACTTGATGTCATTGATTCCCATCTGCTCATCAATGTTCTTTTTGGTCGTCTGTATCGTTTCATGTAGCTTGCAGAGTATAAAAGACTGTTGCTCCTTGAATTTTCTGAAGGTGGAGCTGTGGGTTCTTTGAGTTTGAAGATGTATTGACCTGGTCTTCTTTGTCTGAGCAATAACTTCAGTAGCCAAAGTGGTTAACCATTCGCCAAAGATGGAAAAGGTTGATCTTCTTATCTCCTTTTCATCTCCTAGGTTGGATGCAGTTGGTTTTAAAATCTCGAGAAGATCTTTAAAGACAGCCCTGATCCAAGAGTGCATTTCATAGATCTGTTGGTCAAGCTGGCGTAGCTTGTATTGAGTTGTGTTCTCTGAAGGGGAAGAGGGAAGTCTTGTATCCTGTGCTTGAGGTTGAACAGTTAGAATCTGGACTTCAGATTCCTCAAAGACTTTCTTTATGTCTTTGATAACTATTGGGGTCATTTTGGGGGTTGATGTACCACTGTACATTGGCTCCAGGATGGTTGAGGGAGCTTGTGATCCCATTGGTGCGAGTCAAAATGTAGTAGGTGGGGTGAACATGATATCTTCAATGGCTCGCAGTGGAGTTTTTTGTTTATCATCTATGGCATCTGGATTTAGTGCTTCTTCATCAGCGATCTCGTCTGCAGGGATAATAAACTAGTCTGTAGTTATTGGAACTTTAATGGATTGGATTTCACCTTCATGGGAATCTTCTTCAATGTCTGGAAGTGCTTTTGTCTTTTGTAAGATGACTTGGCTTCATCTTCATGCTTACTAATTGCCTTTTCTGCTGCAAGAGCAATTATCAATGGTGTCTCAGCAACAGATTTATCAGTGGAGAATTCTTCAAGATTTTCTGCTTCAGCTTGTAGTGCTATGTGTGCTTCTTGATCATTAGTGGGAGGAGTAGCTCTTGCTGCAGCAGATGTCTCATCTGCTTGTTCCTCCATTGGCTCATCTACAGGTTCCATTTGCTCGTCTGCAGCTTCCAATGTCTCGTCCACAATCTCCTTGGTTGCAGATTTTTCAGCTACAATCGACAGCATAGGCACTCCTTCGGTAGCAGCTTGATCGATAATGGCATCTTCATCATCATGAGGATCTGGTTGAGAATGGTCACCTCCATTATCATCATTGCCATCATCTCCTTTTGGTTGATGTTTGCCCAGATCAGGTCGTGAGAGGTATTTCTTTTACTTCTTCAGTAGCAGCCTTAATATGTTTTTCCAAGATTCGCTTGAGTTCAGCTTCAATCTCTGGAGTATTGACAAACTCAACATGCCTAAGAAGGGCATGTCTGAGTCTCTTGGTCTTCAGGGTGGAGTCCTTGAATTCAAGGGCTCTATTTATCAAGATATGGGGTTCCTTTGGTCTTGTTGCGCGGCTTACCTCCTTCTTTTGGAGTTCGACTAGTTGGTGAATCTCCCCTTCTGTCATTCGAGTTATATCACCAATCAATGTTTGTGATTGATCTGGATTGATCTAGTATAGAGTTTTGGGTCCTTGAGGGATTAACTTTGGTCTTGCAGACCTAGTGATTCTCCTTGTAGTTCTTGCTGATGCTGGTGATACCACTGTTGATACTAGTGGTGCTGGTGTTGGAAGTTCTTGCAGACCTTGCCTTGGAGTTTTTCTGGACCGTTTAACAGTTAGATTGTGTTGTGACACAAACTCCTGGATTAATTTGTCGGTTTGGACCTTCTTCTTCATCTTTCCTTGAGTCCATTCTGCGAGCAGTTGAGTGTCTATGACCTTTTGCTTTAGTAGATTTGCTTTGACTGCCTTGATCGGCTTCATTACTGACTCAATAACCTTCTCAGGAGAGGGTTTTTCTTAAGCTGTTATGGTTGTTGTTGTCCATGCAGCAGTTGCACTAGTTGGTTGATCATCTGCAACTTGTGTGGTTTCCATTCTGCTTTCCAAGAATGGAACAACTGCTATTGTCATTACGGGCTCTACTGCCAGAGGTTGAATTGAAAGAGTTGGTGCAGCAGAGGTATATGAATCTGGTTCTGTCCGCAGTGTGGATATCTTAGCTTCAATGTCCTTGATCTCATGTTCTGTGTAGCCTTCTGTAACAAGTTTTTGTCTGAATTCAGCTCTAGGCCCTTCTCTTACTTCTTGAAAGCTGACTTGTGCCTCCAAGATCAGATTTTTGAGATCTTCATCTACACCAGCCTTCAAAAGTTGGATTGCTACATTTGCATCATGGAGTGCAGCAATCTCTGGTGCATTTGGTGGTACTTTAGAAGAAGATTGCTCAGTGATTTGTCTAGTCTGTACTATTGCAGACTGATTAGTGATTTCCTTAGTCTGCATGACTGCAGACTGAACTCCTACCTCCATCAGAGCAGTTGACTCTTCTACAAGGTTGTCAGATTCTGTTTCTTCATTAGAGGATTCTACTATGAACTTCTTGTTTGTTATTATAGGGTTCTCCATCTTCTGTTTGGCTGGAATCTTTTTGGTTTGTTTCTTTGCAGAACGAGTTTTGACTATCCTCGTCTACACTACACCAGTGGTATGCTGCTTAGTCTTCCTTCTTATCCGCAGTTCCACAGGCTTCTGTGGCTCTTCTCCAGGCTTCTTTGTGAGTCCTAGTGGAGCTTTTCCAATTTTTTTATTTTTGATTTGCTTGGATTGGTTCCATGGTCTTCCTTTCTTCTCTGTGAGTTTCATTTTTTGTTTAAGAAGGATGCTTATTAACCTTCCAAAGCGTGATATTCTGGCCCTTACTAATCTTGCAATCTGATACATGAGTAAACTCGCCCAGGCTCTTTTTGAAGATTCTTATTTTTTTTAAGTTATTTAAGACTGTTTTATGTTGTTTTTACCACTTTTCATTCGTTTTTGTTTCTTTTGAAGATATTTGAGTTATATTTAGGGAGGTTTTAGTCTTTCAAAGTGTTTTTGAGTGTTTTTAGCTTATTTCAAGGGATTTTCATAGTTTCTTCTGTTTTGATGTCATTTGAGTTATTTTTATAGTGTTTCTAGCCTTTTGATCAATTTCAAGGGTCTTTTCATAGTTTCATGCGTTTTCAAGTTATTTGAGTTGTGTTGATGGTTTTTTTAGCCTTCTGAAGTGCTTTCAAATGTTTTAAGTTCATTTCATGGCTCTTTTGATCATTCTTACATTTTCACGTCATTTGAGGTTGTTTTATGGAGTTTTACCACTTTTCATTCCTTTATGTATCTTTTCATGTGAGTTGAGGTTTTATACGGATGTTTTTACAACTTTTCATTTATGTTTGTGCATTTTGAAGAGATTTGAGTTGATTTTATAGTGTTTTAAACCATTTGCATGCGTTTTTTTAGTGTTATAAAGTCATTTCAAAGCTCTTTTCATCATTTCTTATATTTTGAAGTTATTTAAGATTGTTTTGTGGTGTTTTTAGCATTTTCATAATGTTTCGAGTGTTTTGACCTCGTTTCAAGGCTCATTTCGTACTATTTTGTGTTTTTAAGTTATTTTATGTTATTTATTAGTTTTTTAGCCTTTTATGTGGTTTTGAGTGTTTTAAAGTCATTTTATGGCTCTTTTGGAAGATTCTTGTTTTTTCAAGTTATTTGAGGCTATTTTATTGTGTTTTTACCAGTTTTCATTCGTTTTTGTTTGTTTCGAAAATATTTGAGTGGTATTTAGAGTGTTTTTAAGCTTATGAAATGTTTTTTAGTGTTTTCAGCTCATTACTAGGGTCTTTCATAGTTTCTTGTGCTTTGAAGTCATTTGTGTTTTTTTATAGTGTTCTTAGCTTTTTCATGTGTTTTCGAATGTTTTAAGTTGATTTCATGGCTCTTTTGATCGATTCTTGTGTTTTTAAGTCGTTTGAGGATGTTTTATGGTGTTTTTATCACTTTTCATGCTAGTTGAGGTTCTTTAAGGTTGTTTTTATAACTTTTCATTCGTTATTGTGCATGTTGAAGAGAGATGAGTTATTTTTATAGTGTTTTAAGCCTTTTGCATGTGTGTTTTTAGTGTTTTATGCCTTTGTAGCATTTTCATAATGTTAATAGTGTTTTGAGCTGATTTCATAGTTTTTTACATTTTCAAGTTATTTTATGTTATTTATTAGTATTTTTAGCCTATTCATGTGATTTTGAATGTTTTAAGATCATTTCAAAGCTCTTTAAAAAAATTCTTGTGCTTTCAATTTATTTGACGTTGTTTTATGGTACTTTTACCACTTTTCATTTGTTTTTGTGTGTTTTGAAGAGATTTGAGTTGTATTTATGGTGTTTTTATCCTTTTGAAGTGTTTTTGAGTGTTTTAAGCTCATTTCAAGTAATTTGAGTGGTTTTCATGGTGCTTTTAGCCTCTTCATGGGTTTTTGAATTTTTTAAGTTTATTTCATGGCTCTTTTGATCGATTCTTGTAATTTCGAGTCATTTGAGGTTGTTTTTATCACTTGTCATTCTTTTTGTGTCTTTTCATGTTAGTTGAGGTTCTTTAAGACAGTTTTTACAACTTTTCATTCTTTCTTGTGCATGTTGAAGAGATTTGAGTTGATATTTTGGTGTTTTAAGCCTTTTGCATGTGGTTTTTAGTGTTTTAAAGTCATTTAATGGGTCTCTTCTATTTTCAAGTAATTTGAGGTTGTTTTGTGATGTTTTTATCCTTTTCATGTGGGTTTGGGAGTTTTAAGGTCATTTCAGGGCTCATTTTATAGTTTTTTGTGTTTTCAAGTTATTTTAGGTTGTTTATTAGTTATTTTAGCCTTGGTTTTCAATGTTTTAAGGTAATTTCAAGGCTTTTTTTGGATATTGCTATGTTTTCAAGTTATTTAAGGCTATTTTATGGTGTCTTTATCACTTTTTATTCGTTTTTGTGTGTTATGAAGAGATTTGAGTGGTATTTATGGTTATTATAGCCTTTTGAAATATTTTAAGCTAATTTCAAAGGTTTTTTCATTTCTTCTTGCGTTTTCAAGTCATTGTAATTATCTTTATGGTGTTTTTTGTCACTTCATGTGTTTTTGAATGTTTTAAGTTAATTTCACCACTCTTTTGATCAATTCTTGCATTTTGGAGTCAATTGAAGTTGTTTTATGCTGTTTTTATTCATTCATTTCTGTCTTTACCACTATTCCTTTTTCTATACGTTGAAGAGATTTGAGTTGATTTTATGGTGTTTTATGCTTTATTCATGTGTTTCAAGGTGTTTTAAAGTCATTTCACGGCTCTTTTTGCGAGTTCGTGTATTTTAAAGTTAGTTGAGGTTGTTTTGTGATGTTTTTATTCTTTTCATATGATTTTGAGTGTTTTAAGCTCATTTCCAGGCTCATTTCATAGTTTGTTTTGTATTTTCAAGTTATTTTAGGTTATTTATTAGTTTTTTTACCCGTTTCATGTGGTTTGAATGTTTTAACGTCATTTCAAGGCTCTTCTGGAAGGTTTCTATGTTTTCAACTTATTTGAGGTTGTTTTATGTTAATTTTACCGGTTTTCATTCGTTTTCGTATGTGTTGAAGAGATCCGAGTGGTATTTTATAGTGCTTTTAGACTTTTTAAGTGTTTTTGAGTGTTTTAAGCTCATTTTAAGGATCTTTTCACAGTTTTGCGCATTTTCACGTCATTTGAGTTGTTTTTATTGTATTTTTAGCCTCTTCATGTGTTTTTGAATATTTTAAGTTCATTTCATGGCCTTTTTGATCGAATTTTGTATTTTGGAGTCATTTGAGGTTGTTTTGTGGTGTTTTAGCACTTTTCATTCATTTTTGTGTCTTTTCATGTTAGTTGAGGTTCTTTAAGGGTGTTTTAACAACTTTTCATTC
This sequence comes from Drosera capensis, assembly GCA_001925005.1. Lineage (NCBI taxonomy): Eukaryota > Viridiplantae > Streptophyta > Magnoliopsida > Caryophyllales > Droseraceae > Drosera > Drosera capensis. The sequence goes on along the minus strand of LIEC01012279.1, from coordinate 126,177 downwards.
ATTTTTTTTCATGTTGAAGAGATTTGAATTGATTTTATGGTGTTTTAAGCCATTTGCATGTGTTTTTGAGTGTTTTAAAGTAATTTCAAAGCTCTTTTCATCATTTCTTCTATTTTTAAGTTATTTAAGATTGTTTTTTGGAGTTTCTAGCGTTTTCATAATGTTTCGAGTGTTTTGACCTCGTTTCAAGGCTCATTTCGCACTATTTTGTGTTTTTAAGTTATTTTATGTTATTTATTAGTTTTTTAGCCTTTTATGTGGTTTTGAGTGTTTTAAAGTCATTATATGGCTTTTTTGGAAGATTCTTGTTTTTTCAAGTTATTTGAGGCTATTTTATAGTGTTTTTACCACTTTTCATTTATTTTTGTTTGTTTCGAAAATATTTGAGTGGCATTTAGAGTGTTTTTAAGCTTACAAAGTGTTTTTGAGTGTTTTCAACTCATTGCAAGGGACTTTCATAGTTTCTTGTATTTTGAAGTCATTTGTGTTTTTTTATAGTGTTCTTAGTTTTTTCATGTGTTTTGGAATGTTTTAAGTTGATTTCATGGCTCTTTTGATCGATTCTTGTGTTTTTACGTCATTTGAGGATTTTTATGGTGTTTTTATCACTTTTCATGCTAGTTGAGGTTCTTTAAGGTTTTTTTTATAACTTTTCATTCGTTCATGTGCATGTTGAAGAGAGTTGAGTTATTTTTATGGTGTTTTAAGCCTTTTGCATGTGTGTTTTTATTGTTTTATGCCTTTGTAGCGTTTTCATAATGTTAATAGTGTTTTGAGCTAATTTCATAGTTTTTTACGTTTTTAAGTTATTTTACGTTATTTATTAGTATTTTTAGCCTTTTCATGTGGTTTTGAATGTTTTAAGATCATTTCAAGGCTTTTCAGAAAGATTATTGTGTTTTCAATTTATTTGACGTTGTTTTATGGTACTTTTACCACTTTTCATTTGTTTTTTTGTGTTTTGAAGAGATTTTAGTGGTATTTATGGTGTTTTTATCCCTTTGAAGTGTTTTTGAGTATTTTAAGCTCATTTCAAGAGCTTTTCATAGTTTCTTGCCTTTTCAAGTTATTTAAGTTGTTTTGATGGTGTTTTTAGCCTTTTGAAGTGTTTTTGAATGTTTTAAGTTTATTTCATGTCTCTTTTGATCGATTCTTGCATTTTCAATTCATTTGATGTTGTTTTATGGTGTTTTTACCACTTTTCATTCATTTCTGCATCTTTTCATGTTAGTTGAAGTTTTTTATGGGTGGTTTTATAACTTTTCATTTATTTTTGTGCATTTTGAAGACATTTGAGTTGATTTTATAGTGTTTTAAGCCATTTGCATGTGCTTTTGAGTGTTTTAAAGTCATTTCAAGGTCTTTTCATCATTTCTTCTATTTTGAAGTTATTTAAGGTTGTTTTGTGGTGTTTTTAGCATTTTCATAATGTTTCGAGTGTTTTGAGCTTATTTCAAGGCTCATTTCATAGTATTTTGTGTCTTCAAGTTATTTTATGTTATTTATTAGTGTTTTTAGCCTTGTCATGTGGTTTTGAGTGTTTTCAGCTCATTACAAGGGACTTTCATAGTTTCTTGTGTGTTGAAGTCATTTGCGTTTTTTTATAGTGTTCTTAGATTTTTCATGTGTTTTTGAATGTTTTAAGTTAATTTCATGGCTCTTTTGATCGATGCTTGTATTTTTAAGTCTTTTGAGGATGTTTTATGCTGTTTTTATCACTTTTCATTCGTTTCTGTGTCTTTTCATGTTAGTTGAGGTTCTTTAAGGGTGTTTTTATAGCTTTTCATTCATTTTAATGCATGTTTAAGAGATTTGAGTTGATTTTTTTGTGTTTTAATCCTTTTGCATGTGTTTTAAAGCCATTTCAAGGCTCTTTTCATCGGTTTTTCTATTTTCAAGTTATTTGAGATTATTTTATGGTGTTTTTAGCCTTTTTATATTATTTTGAGTGTTTTAAGCTCATTTCATAGTTTTTTTATGTTTTCATATGTTTTAAGTGTTGCAATTTCATTTCAAGGCTCTTTTGGAAGATTTTTTTTTTTTTCAAGTTATTTGAGGCTATTTTATAGTGTTTTTACCACTTGTCATCAATTTTTGTGTGTTTTAAAGAAATTTGAGTAGTATTTATGGTTATTATAGCCTTTTGAAGTGTTTCATTTCAAGGATGTTTTCCTAGTTTCTTGCGGTTTCAAGTTATTTGAGTTGTTTTTATGGTATTTTTAGCCTCTTGATGTGTTTTTGAATATTTTAAGTTCATTTCAAGGCTCTTCTGAAAGATTCTCATGTTTTCATGTCATTTGAGCCTGTTTTATGATGTTTTTACCAATTTTCATTCCTTTTTGTGTGATTTAAAGAAATTTGAGTGGCTTTTACCAGTTTTCATCTGTTTTATGGTGTTTTTAGCCTCTTGATGTATTTTTGAATCTTTTAAGTTTATTTCATGGCTCTTTTGATAGATTCTTGTATTTTCTAGTCATTTGAGGTTGTTTTATGATATTTTTACCACTTTTCATTCGTTTATGTGTCATTTCATATTAGTTGAGGTTCTCTAAAGGTATTTTTACAACTTTTCGTTCGTTTTTGTGCATGTTGAACAAAATTGAGCTTATTTTATGGTTTTAAGCCGTTTGCATGTGTGTTTTTAGTATTTTAAAGTTATTTCAAGACTCTTTTCGTCGTTTCTTGTATTTTCAAGTTTTTTGAGGTTTTCATAATTTTTGGTGTTTTGAGCTTATTTCCATAGTTTTTTATGTTTTCAAGTTATTTTATGTTATTTATTAGTGTTTTTAGTCTTTTCATGTGGTTTTGAGTGTTTTAAAGTGATTTCAAGGCTCTTTTGAAAGATTCTTATGTTTTCAAGTTATTTGAGCCTGTTTTACGATGTTTTACTACTTTTCATTCATTTTTGTGTGTTTTCAAGAAACTTTGAGTGGGATTTATGGTGTTTTTAGCCTTTTGAAGTGTTTTTGAGTGTCTTAAGATCATTTCAAGGGTCTTTTCATAGTTTCTTACGTTTTAAAATTATTTGAGTTGTTTTGATGGTGTTTTTAGCCTTTTGAAGTGTTTTAAAATCTCTTTTGATCGATTCTTGTATTTTCGAGTCCTTTGAGATTGTTTTTTCTCATCACTTTTCATTCGGTTCTATGTCTTTTAATGTTAGTTGAGGTTCTTTAAGGGTGTTTTACAAAATTTTCAATCGTTTTTGTGCATGTTGAAGAGATTTGAGTAGTTTTTATGGTGACTTTAGCCTCTTCATGTGTTTTTGAATGTTTTATTTTCATTTCATGGATATTTTGATCGATTCTTTCATTTTTGAGTCATTTGAGTTGATTTTATGGTGATTTAAGCCTTTTTGCATGTGTATTTTAGTGATTTAAAGTAATTTCAAGACTCATTTCGTCGTTTCCTATATTTTCAAGTTATTTGAGGTTGTTTTGTGGTGTTTTTAGCGTTTTCATAATGTTTGGAGTGTTTTGAGCTCATTTCATGGTTTTTTTTTTACGTTTTCAAGTTAATTTATGTTATTTATTAGTGTTTTTAGCCTTCGCATGTGGTTTTGAGTGTTTTATAGTCATTTCAAGTTTCCTTTGGAAGATTCTTATGTTTTCAAATTATTTGATTCTGTTTTGTGCTCATTTCAAGGGTCTTTTCATAGCTTCCTGTGTTTTCAAGTTATTTAAGCTATTTTGATGGTGTTTTTAGCCTTTTAAAGTGTTTTCAAATGTTTTAAGTTTATTTCATGCCTCTTTTGATCGGTTCTTGCATTTTTGAGTCATTTGAGGTTGTTTTTGTGGTGTCTTTACCACTTTTCATTCCTTTTTGTGTCTTTTAATTCTAGTTGAGGTTCTTTGAGGGTGATTTTACAACTTTTCATTCGTTTTTGTGTGTTCTAAAGAAATTTGAGCGGTATTTATGGTGTTTTTAGCCTTGTGAAGTGTTGTTGAGTGTTTTAAGCTAATTTCAAGGATCTTTTCATAGTTTTTTGCGTTTTCAAGTTATTTGAGTTGTTTTGATGGTGTTTTTAGCCTTTTGAAGTGTTTTTTTACTCTTTTAAGTTTATTTCAAATCCCCTTTGATCGATTCTTGGAATTTCAAGTCATTTGAGTTTATTTTATGGTGTTTTAAATCTTTTGCATGTGTTTTTGAGTGTTTTAAACTCATTTCAAGGCTCTTTTCATTGTTTCCTCTATTTTCAAGTTATTTGAGGTTGTTTTGTTTAGTTTTTAGCTTTTTTCGAATGTTTTGAGTGTTTTAAGCTCATTTCGTAGTTTTTTGTGTTTTCAAGTTATTTTAGGTTATTTATTAGCGTTTTTAACCTTTTTATGTTATTTTGAGTGTTAAAAGGTCATTATAAGGCTCTTTTGGAAGATTATTGTGTTTTCAAGTTATTTGAGACTGTTTCATGGCATTATTTCCACTTTTCATTCGTTTTTGTGTGTTTTGAAGAGATTTGAGTGGTTTTTATGTTGTTTTTAGCCTTTTGAAGTTTTTTTGAGTGTTTTATGCTCATTTGAAGGGTCTTTCATACTTTCTTGTGTTTTCAAGTGATTTGAGTTGTTTTTGTGGTGTTTTTAGCCTTTTCATATGTTTTTGATTGTTTAAAGATAATTTCATGGCTTTTTTGATCGACTTTTTTGTTTTCGAGTCATTTTATATTGTTTTATTATGCTTTTACCATTTTTCATTCCTTTCTGAGTTTTTTCCTATTAGTTGAGGTTCTTTATCGAAGTTTTTACAACTGTTAGTTCGTTTTCGTGCATGTTGGAGAGGTTTAAGTTTAGTTTATGGTGTTTTAAGCTTTTTTGCATGTGTTTTTGAGTGTTTTAAACTCATTTCAAGGCTCCTTTTGTCGTTTCTTCTATTTTCAAGTTATTTGAGGTTGTTTTATTTAGTTTTTAGCTTTTTTCTAATGTTTTGAGTGTTTTAAGCTCATTTCATAATTTTTTTGCGTTTTCAAGTTATTTTAAACTTTTTCATGGTGTTTTGAAGAGATTTTAGTGGTTTTTATGTTGTTTTTAGCCTTTTGTAGTTTTTTGAGTGTTTTATGCTCATTTCAAGGGTCTTTTCATAGTTTCTTGCATTTTCAAGTCATTTGAGTTATTTTTATGGTGTTTTTAACCTTTTCATATGTTTTTGAATGTTTTAAGTTAATTTCATGGCTCTTTTGATCGATTCTTTTATTTTTGAGTCATTTGATATTATTTTATAGTGTTTTTACCATTTTTCATTTGTTTCTGAGTCATTTTCTATTAGTTGAGGTTCTTTAAAAATGTTTTACTACTTTTACTTCGTTTTACATGTGTTTTTGAGTGTTTTAAACTCATTTCAAGGCTCTTTTCATTGTTTCTTTTATTTTCAAGTTATTTTAGGTTCTTTTATGTTGGTTTTAGCCTTTTATAATGCTTTAAGTGTTTTAAGCTCATTTCATAGTTTTTTTTTTTTTTTTTTGCGTTTCAAGTAAGTTTAGGTTATTTATTAGTGTTTTTAGCCTTGTTATGTGGTTTAAAGTGTTTAAAGATCATTTCATGGTTTTTTTGGAAAATTCTTGTGTTTTCAAGTTAGTTGATGTTGTTTTATGGTGTTTACCACTCTTCATTCATTTATGTGTGTTTTCATGTTAGTTGAGGTTCTTTAAGGGTGTTTTTACTACTTTTCTTTCGTTTTTATGCATGTTGAAGAGATTTGAGTTGATTTTATGATGTTTTAAGCCTTTTGCATGTGTTTTGAGGGTTTTAAAGTCATTTCGTGACTCTTTTCATCGTTTCTTCTATTTTCAAGTTATTTGAGATTGTTTTGTGGTGTTTTTAGCCTTTTCATATGGTTTTGAGTGTTTTAAAAATCATTTCAAGGCTCATTTCGTAGCTTTTTACGTTTTCAAATTATTTTAGGTTATTTATTATTGTTTTTATCCTTTACATGTGGTTTTGAGTGATGCTAAAAGTCTTTCCCAAAAAAGATCTTTCTTTGGTGTCGCCTTTGAATTTGGAAACTTTCAAATGTATGTTTGTTAGTAATGAATAGAATTAAGATTATTCCAATCAGATCCCTCGCACGATAAAATGGTCAAGTCATTGACCAAAACAATAACCCAACCATATAAATCCTAACATAAGACCTAAAATGAACCACATAAATCATCAAAATCAAGCACATAACCTAGATACAAGGGAGCATATGGTGCATCGAGTAGGCATTTTCCTGACCCTCATTCTACCAGTAAGTTAAGTTGAAGGCAAATCTAATTTCAGCAAATAAATCAAAGCTAGTGACATCTGAGCGTAAAGAGAAAAAATAAAAAATAATAGAAAAAATAAAAAATAAAGAGAAAAAACACCAGATCAAAGTGAAAAAGAAGCACACACCAAAATACAGGACCATAAGAGCATGAAAAAGTGATAAACTTTATATCACAAGATCTATTGTAAACATATGTGGTGACAATGCACATTGGCATGCATGCTTCGCATTAAAAAAAAAAAAAAGCGCAGGAACGAAACAATCAGCACAAGAAAGCAGTCTTTAGCAATTTCGGTATTGTTTATCGAACTTCTACATAACAGTACTGTAATATCCTGAAAATATTAGGAAAAATAAATTTTTATTTGGATATAGCAGGACCTTTATAAGCGGTTTGATTGGTTTGAGAATCCTATGAAAATCTCAATCGTTTTCGTTAATATCTCAACCACCTGTCAATAAAAGTACTTTTAAGCACGTTAACCTCACAAATTAACCTGAGCATCCTGAGGAGTAACTTGGGCATCTGAGGAGAATAGAGACCATGAAAGGGTAAGTTTTCATCTTCATTTTATTTTCATCTTGTATGTTAATCATCGCTATTGGGCCGGATTCCGACAATTCTCGACCCTGGCAACGTCATCAGAAACCCCAACTAGCTACCACTAGACCACAGCCAGCCACACTTGTGCCGCATGGAGTCCTAGATCTAGCCCTAGCTGGAGTCCTCGACCTTTCCACTGCTATATAAAACCAGATCCGGCCTGCCTTGATCTTGCCTAGCATTGTCGACGCTCCTCGATGTTGGGAATAGCCAGAGCCGACTGGAATTCGATTTTCCAAGGCGGAATTCGACCATCACAATTTGAGGATGATGGCCTTCGCACAATGATGGCTCCCTTATGTGCATTTCCCCGACCTTCCAGGCCTCCCTCGACCCCGTTGAAGGCTCCCCCATCAATCCTAGGGCTTCGCCGACTCCTCATTTCCTGCCAAACCCTCACCTGACGCCTTGCTTCTCTTCGAGCCATGTAGAGAAAGAAGGGAATGGCTTCCCTTCTGTTTAATTAAACAGTATAGCATAACATGTTATAATAGGTGTATTTAGCCATACACATATCTACGTACATTACTTTGGAATATCATGTAATGGTATTTATATGGTTGCGTTATTATTGTAGGTACGATTGATGACAACAAGAGGATTGATCGCGTGTTGATTTTTGTGAATTTTCAGATTCGAAAGTATGACAAGGTAACACACATCGTTACCCTAAATTGAATTAAATGCTTGGGTGTACGTGACTTGATTTGTATGACTATCTGATCACATACTTGTATGCTAAATGAAAGAATAAAATCCTGATATTCTTGATTATCTTGTATGTGAATGGCATGCCTAAAAGGATAACGATGCAACCTGTAGAATATTATAGATTATAATAAAATTCCTAAGTACTGATTATTCTTGATGTGTGATATCCTGTGCTGGTTTATTATTATTTTTATAATGAACTATTAACTTATAAGAACTCTAGAGAACATTACAAAAATACATGACCCCTATGATTTATACTGGAATTATTTCCATTATCTTCGAGTATAATTTAATGTGACAAATGAGATTATGAAACGGCGTGACAGTCACGTGTTGAACAAGTTGATGACATGGCTTTCACAGGTTCATGTCATAGCTTTCACATATTCATGTCATGGCATATATCATGAAATTAACGAAAGGCTTGACTTGAAATACATTAAGAGGCTTAAAAGCTTTAATAAACGCAAAGGTTAACGAAACAATGATTAACATTCATTGACTTGAGTTATTCTACTATACGTATTTATATATTTCTGTCTGGCATATGATTGCTCGATGTTTCTTGCATTGTATCCTATTTGTGCATGGGAAACACATGATATAATAAGCCTGTCGGACCCATGAAATTGACATGTATCTTGTGTTATTGAGTTTTTGAGCTCACGGTTACGTGTTTGTTTCAGGTAATAAAAATTTGTCTTATTGTAACATTTCCCTTTCTTTCTAGATAATTAATTTTCATGTAACATATGACAATGTAAGTTGGATATTCATTGCTACTTTCCTATGTTTCTGATACTTAAACCCTTGTAATCTTGTCGCCTTGTTTCAATTGGACTTTGGAGCGGTGCTAACACCACGTGTCTGGCAGGTATTGAAAAAAAAATATTGGGGCATTATAGAATGGTATTAGAGCATGGGTTTAAGAAAGGAACATGGAATAATAACAAGGAAACAATCCAAGTTAGGAATCTAACCATATACGTGTTAAGGAAGGAATGAGTGATTTGGGTGATATGTTCTTGGCATGATCTTAAGTGACCACTTGTATCTTGTAATTAAATGATTTTGGTGACTGACTTAAGAATAATATTTCACGGGTCAGGGAAACAGAAGTCTAACACAATACCGTTAAAACCAATGTGGCAAAGGATTCCACATTTTCTACCGTGGGAAAACTTATATGGGCATTTAGAAAGAATGCTAAAGGTTATAAGGGCATTGAAGAATATTTATGATCCATTAAGACATCTGATATACCAGACAACGACCGTTTTATACACCTTGTCATGTTATGAGAGATTCTCAACGCTCAAAACTAAGCATGATAACCTTTTTGTGGATGATGAACCAAATAAGGAGGAGTATTACACGAATGAAAAGTGAAAGATCAATGGAAGGAGGATGTGTCAGGAGATCTAGAATTATGACTTAAATCAACAGTGTGGACATCCTAACTATGAGAAAAATTACAGGAAGTAGTTACAAAAGGAGAAGCCTATTGGAAGACTAGTCTAAAGGATTGTCCTAGCATCACTAGTTTGAAGATAGAACATAATGAACAAGTAGCGTATGAAATTCTAGACAGCTAGTATAATAAACGACCATTGTGAAGGTCATACTAGATTTTTTGAATGTTATGCACTATTTCTTGTTGATTACGTGATGATTAATAAAAGTTATTTCATTTTCTGAACCTTGATTGCTTGAGTGATGCCTAGTTCTTGACATGTTTCATTCCGTGTCTGATATGAATTCCTAAGCCTTACATGAATCTTTAAAGAAAATAATATATTTGAAAATGGAATCTTGAGCCTGACATGTATGATATCAAACCTGGAAGGAAGTATGCTTGACATTGATAAATGTGTTATTTCAGTACAAAAACGTGTCCCAAAATGATTTGGACATAAACCAAAATCAGAATGCTCCGCCTGTAGAAGACGGAGAAGAAGTTGAATACAAGGCTCTCACGCTAAGTCAATAGGACGTGTAAATGTGCTAGATAACACACAACCTACATTAGGTAATACACCTTCTTCGGTTCATGCATCTCCTGTTGATGCACCTTTGGTAAACGCTATCCAGGCCTTGGTATGGAGAGCTAGCAAAGAGAGCTCAAAAGGAAAATGAAGATCAAGGAGCGGATGGTGACAAGTGCTCAAAAGGAAAATGAAGATCAGGGAGCGGATGGTGACAAGTATTTCTGTAGCCTAAATGCCTATCGCTCTAAGCACTTTAGCGGTAAAGGTGACCCGATAATCCTTGAAGGCTTGCTCAGAAGTTTCGAGAAGTTACTCGATGCAGTTTAGTGCCCTCATAACTTAAGGATCACCTTTTCTTTGTATTATCTCAAAGGCGAAGCTAATGCCTGGTGGAGCACTACTGAGGAAAGGACCGAAGAGGAAGGATTTGGATGGGTGGACTTCAAAGCTACAATTAGAGAAATGTTCTACCCTGAGTCTCTCCAAGCTGAGAAGAGGAATGAGTTCCTCAACTTGAAACAAGGAACTATGACTGTGTCAAAGTATGCTTCAAAATTCATGAATCTACTATGATTCTAACGATCATTCTATACACAGGATACAGAAAAGCAGAGACAATTTCTTGGTGGCCTGAACTACAAATTACGTACCGATTTGGCTCCACAAACCTTTACTACCTATGAAAGGATGTTTGACGGAGCAATGAAACTGAAACGTGCTATCCTTGATTGGGATGATAATCAGGGGCAAGCCTTCAAGAAAAGGAAAATTGGGTGGAACACGCAAGCCGGTGGATTGAACTTGGAGGTTGTTGGTAACGCCTCTAGCCAGAGGAAGGGAGCACCTTCGTAACAGAGTAACGATACTCAAAGATTTTTTAAGGCACCCCATAGTCAGCAAATGACACATGGAATGAGTCAGAACATTGATGGTGGTAGCTAGAACAAGACAGCAAGCAATGTAAAGTGTCACAGTTGTGGAAAGATCGAACATTACGCTAGAGATTATAGAACCACTTCTGAAGCATGTTATCAATGAGGTGATCTGGGACATAAACCGCCTGCTTGCCCACAGAAGAATGACAATCGAAGTTACAATACTGGGAAGCCTTCAGCTTCAGGTTAGTTTATGGCCCAATCTTCAAACCCACTCGTTAATGAAAAAGCCAAGGAAAAATAACCCTCGAGTCTATATGATTAACCCCCGAGGCGCTCAAGACGCAGGAGCAGTCATGATAGAAAATATTCAGCTTTTATCTCAACTTGCTTATGCAATTTTTGATTCTACGGCAACTCATTCTTTTATTTTAAAATCATATATAGTAAAAAATGAAATGAAACTGCTAGAGGGAATACAAGTAGGTTTATCCACAGGTGAAATAGTGACATATGAGCTAGTTGTCCCTCGAGCATCAATAATGATTACAGAGGAAGAATTTTCTATAGATTTGATCATCTTAGACTTACATGATTTCGAGATAGTCCTCGGAATAAATTGACTTGAAATGCATAAGGTAGTTATGGACTGCGAGAAGAAAACTATAAAGCTATAGAGACAAAAAGAGGGAGATTACTTTTCCATAGGGAAGGATCAAGACCTGACTTTCAAATAGCAAACTTCTCAAGAAAGTGTCAAGATTTCTTATGCAGTATCGAGTCAACGGTGTAACATGAGCTTAGTGTCGATGATATACCCGTGGTACGGGACTATCCCGATGTTTTTTCGGATGAACTTCCAGGACTACCATCAACTCGTGAGCTGGACTTCAGCATTGAACTAGTACCTAGAGCAGCACCGATCTTGAAGGCACCATATCGTATTTCCCCATCTGAGCTCAAGGAGTTAAAGACCCAACTTGAAAAACTATTAGAGGAAGGTTATATACAACTTGGTGTTCCCCATGGGGAGCACTTGTCTTGCTTGTGAAGAAGAAAGATGGAAGCATGAGACTATGCATTGACTATCGGGAGCTCAACAAGAGTACTATCAAAAACTGCTATCCTTTGCAGCGAATCGTTGATCTATTTGACCAACTTCAGGGAGCTAGTGTGTATTCCAAGATAGATATAAAATCAGGGTATCACCAGTTACGTATTAAGGCTGACAATATTTCAAAGATCACATTCTGGACTCATTATGGTCATTATGAATTCGTAGTCATGCCATTTGGTCTTATAACTACACCTGCGGTTTTCATGGACCTGATGAATAAGGTCTTCAAGACGTATCTGAACCATTTTGTTGTAGTGTTCATCGATGACATTCGGAAGTATGGCAAGGTAACACACATCGTTATCCCGAATTGAATTAAATGCTTGGGTGTACGTGACTTGATTTATGTGATTGTCTGATCACATACTTGTATGCTAAATGAAAGAATAAGTACTCATATTCTTGATTGTCTTGTATGTGAAATGCATGCCTAAAAGGATAACGATGCACCTTGTAGAATATTATAGATTATAATTAAATTCTTAAGTACTGATTGTTCTTGATGTGTGATATCTTGTGCTGATTGATTATTATTTTTTTACCGAACTATTAACTCATAAGAACTCTAGAGAACATTACAAAAATACATGACCCTTGTGATAATTTAATGTGACAAATGAGATTATGAAACATCTTGAGAGTCACTTGCTGTACATGGAAATTAATATAATTAATTTCATGATACATCTTTGAAAATTTTGAAATATGAACACCGTGATAGTCGCCTGCTGTACATGAAAATTAATGTCAATTTCATGGTACATGTTTGAAAATCTTCTCATACATGGAATTAATGTGATTAATTTCATGTTACTTGCCTGAGAATTTTGGAAACTTGAACATGAAGAAATTTTTATAAATGACAGTGTCTGAAAGAGTTACGGGTAGTTGACTAGCTAGGGAGGGTGTGATAAACCCCTTCGCGTGCACAGCGACATCAATTGATGGTCGTGTTTAATTATTATTAATCGTCTTGGGTCGACTACAGCGACCATAAATCATGAGGCGTTACAAGTACGCTATAAACAACATTGATATTCATGCTTCAATATTTACACCTCCAACTCCCGGTCATTGAGGGAGAACCCCATCAAAATTCCTATGTTTGAAACCAAATTTCTCACCATATAACATTCTTTCAACAAAATGAGAAGAAAAAAATCTCGCTTTGAATCCAAAATTTGTCAAAAACAATCAAAAACCCATTGAAATTCATCAAGTGGGACCATGAGATAAGTCTCTGCTATCGACGATCAAGGACCCGATTCTGAGAATAGGTTCCTAATCGAATCAAATCAATGAAATCCTAAATTAAGCCTATAAAACCCTAATCGAATCCCTGCTAATCGCAATTGAGAATAGGTACCTGAGATGTGATGGAGAGAAAAGAGAGAGTCCAATTGAATAGCGTTTTGTGTTGATTATTTTGAATTGGAATTGTATGATGGCATATATTTAAGTGTTTTTTTTTTCGATTTAGTATTTCTTCTGAAAAATATTCAATTACATATTGCGAAATAATTTACATCACTTATTTTTTCAAAATAAAAAAAATTATATTTTAAAATTGAACACAATAAGATTGTTTCGTAACATAATTCACTATCTTTTATAGCATAAATACTTTTTTTTATGTTGTTGTATTATGTGAATCCTTAGTTTTTTTTTTAAAGATTTTTTTTAATCTCTTGAAATTTTTAGTTAGTTTTTTTTTTCAACAAATTAGATGGTTTGTCATTTATCAAGTAATGATTCGACACACGAATTGTTCCACACGAAAAAATAAGTTTTATAATTAGATATAATAATTAGATTAGATTAGATATATATAATTTTTTTTTGTAATTTTCTTTTGTAGATTGATTTAATGAAAAATATTATGGATTAGACTAATAGAGTTAAGGTTTAGATGATGACATAGATATATCCATATATTTTCAAAATTTTAAATTTTAAATATTATCAATCAAAAATTCGGGAGGTTATGAAGTGTGATCCTCAGCTCAAACCCACCCCCATTGTAACATCTAACCTGCTGCCTACTTGCGGGAGGGGTGAGCCACATGTCACGGGGTTAGGTTTCCATAACCTATGTGGCACTCAAACTACTGTCTCCTTCGTTTGAGCTCAGCCTAACTCGAATTCCAAATGGTTAAGTAAGAACTCGCAAAGAGAGAATGAGAACTTGGACATGCTTTGTGAGAGGAAAGAACTCTTTGTATTTGCCTTCGGGTTTTATAGGTTTTCTTGGATGGTGTGGCAAATGAGCCAACACTGCCTTATATACAAGTTCTCCTCCTAAACGGACGGTTAGGATCGCTTTGATCCAACTGCTTACAATTGTTGTTTCAGAGTAGTCTAAGGGAATATCTAGATATTACAAGTTTATAGAATGTTCGGGAAGTTTCCAAAACTCTGGCTTAAGGTGTGCGCCATTTGGACCGGGCTTTGTTTTGGGCTTGAGTCCGATTTTAGCTTTGCCCAAGTCCAACATTTCAAGTGCCAATCTTCTCAAATTAGCCCATTCTTGCCATTCTCCTCCACCTATGTCGCGGACGTCCTCATCGAGACATTTTCGAAGTCTTCGATGTGTCGCTTGAATTGCTACAAGGAGTCTTCAGGTTCCTAACTGGCTTCTTCCATAGGTAAGTACTTCCATTGGATGAGGTACTCCTTATGGCGTGGTATCCCAGATTGTCTAACTTCTCGCTCAGCCAATACTTCTTCTACTTTCTTATCATAGGAAGTGGTCACCGTTATCGTCGGTGCACGCTTTGATATGCTTCGTTCTAGTTTTTCCTCATCTCTATGATATGGCTTGAGATTACTCACATGGAAGACCGGATGGATCCTTATCCTAGGCGGCAAGTCCAAACGATAGAAGGCCTTTCCAACCCTTTTCGTTATTGGAAAAGGTCCCTCGTATTTCCTCACGAGGCCTTTGTATACCTTCCATAAGGCCTTATGTTGTTGCGGTATGATCTTCACCATCACTTGGTCCCCATCCTGGAATTCCAGAGGCCTTCGAAGCTTGTCAGCCTACTTTTTCATCTTTTTCGCTGCTCTATTAAGTTGTGAATGTGCCAAGTCTTCTTGCTCTTGCCATTTTAGGGCTTCGTCCTGTGTAACTTCCCGCCAATGCGCTGGGAGTCACAGGTTATTGTCCCATTGCGAGCTCAAATGGGCTACTCCTCGGAGACTCTGACTTTTGCAAATTATAGAAGAATTAGGCCACATCCAATAGCTTTGCCCAATCCTACTGGTTGGTGCTAACATAGTGTCGAAGATAAAGCTCCAACAAAGAATTTATCCTCTCGGTTTGATAGTCGATTTGGGGATAAAAACTTGTTGAAAAGTTAAGATCCATCCCCAAGAGTTTAAATAGTTCCATCCAGAACTTGCCTGTGAATTGAGGATCTCGATCACTCATAATATTTTGTGGTAGTCCCCAATACTTGATGACATGTTTAAAGAAGAGTCGAGCTGCTTCTTCCGCATTGCAATCCGCTGGGGCCGGGTTGAATATTGCATACTTGGTGAAGCGATCAACCACCACTAGGAAGATCCTCATCCTTCGGACTTTGGTAACGCCATAATGAAGTCCATGGTTGAGACGGAATAGGAAGAGGCTTCAGAAGTCCTCCCGACGAGTGTTGTTCCACCTTGTCTTGTTGGCAAACAAGACATGTCTATACATACATTTCCATATCCGCCTCAATGTTTGGACAATAATAACGTTCACTCACCAAGGCCATGGTAAGTCGTAACATTCCCGAATGATGTCCTTTCTTAAATTCTCCCATTTTGGAAGATAGATCTAATTACCCTTCATGTAGAGGACAACATCCTCGAGCCAAAACCGTCGACTCCTACCATCCTTGGTAAGTTGTACCACCGATTTTGCTGTGGGGTCTTGCTCGAGTCCCTCTTTGATTAGATCCAAGAGGGTATTTTGCGGTTTTGACAAAGCCGTTAATGCCGACTTGCGGCTTAATGCATCTGCCACTAAGTTTGCCTTCCCCGACTTGTAGGCAAATTCGAAGTCGAACTCCGATAAGAAAACTTGTCATCTTGCCACCTTAGGAGTCGACTTCTTTTGGATTTGAAAATCGCTCGTGGCAACGTTGTTCGTTATTACCACGAACTTGGATCCCAACAAGTAGTGTCTCTAAGTGAGGAGATAATGGGCCACCGCTGTCATTTTCTTCTCGTGGATGGAGTAGCGCTTCTCCGTGTCATTGACCTTACGGCTCTCGAAGGCAGTGGGATGACCTTCTTGCATGAGAACTCCTCCGATAGAGAAATCCGAAGCATCGATATGCTCTTCAAAAGGTTTAGAGTGATCCTCAAGATTAAGAACGGGTTTTGAAGTTATCGCCCTTTTGAACTCTTCAAATGCCTTTTGACATGATTTCATCCAAGCCCATGCGTTGTCCTTCTTTAAAAGGTTTTTCAAGGGGGCTACTATGGCCTAGTATCCCTTTATAAAATTGGCTAACCCAAGAAAGTAACGAAGTTCCGAGACTTTCATTGGGGGTTCCCACTCTTGGATTGCCCGCACCTTTCCTTCCTCCATGAATAGCTTGTAGTCTTTGATAATATGCCCAAGGAAGTTAACTTCTTGGAGAGCAAACGAACATTTTTCCTTCTTCACATAGAGTTGGTTGCTCGCCAAGACCTCGAACACCATTCGCAAATGTTTGCATGTTCCTCCAAGGTCACACTATAGACAACAATATCGTCCAAATACACCATCACGAACTTGTCGAGGTAGGGATGGAAAATATTGTTCATCAAAGTGCAAAATGTAGCTGGTGTATTCGTAAGACCAAAAGGCATGACAAAAACTCGAACGAGCCATACCTCGTAACACATGTGGTCTTGGCCTTATCACCCTCGACGATCCTCACTTGATAGTACCCCTAGCAAAGATCCAACTTGGTGAAATGTCTTGCCCTCCCAAGCTGATCAAACAAATCGACAATCAAGGGAATGAGGTACTTATTTTTTACGGTTACCTTATTCAAGGCTCGATAGTCAATAACCGAAGCGAATCATCTTTCTTCTTTTGGAACAACACAGGAGCTCCATAAGGCGCTTTCGATGGTTGGAAAAAGCCGGCATCCAACAAGTCCTTTAATTGCGTTTGGAGTTCTTCTAACTCCGTAGGGGGCATACGGTATGGCGCCTTTGCGGTGGTCTCGTACCCGGTTCTACCTCGATTTTATGATCCACCTCTCTCCTGGGTGAAAGCTTCTTCGGGAGTTCTTCCAGCATCACGTGGGAAAACTCCTCGAGAACTTTCTCAATCTCGATTGGCATCTTCTCTGTTGAATTGGAGTCATCATCCAACTTCAACGTTGTTAAATAAGTTGGTTCCCTATTTTTGACACCTTTGGAAAGTTACATGGCTGAGAGCGTCTTCTTTTGTATCCTCTCCTCCCGTCGAACAGGGATCATGCATGCACCATCCTCCTTTGCTATGCACATGGCATTAGCAAAGGGGATCGGGAACACCTTCATTTTATCGAGGAATTCCATCCCAAGTATAAGTGGATAATAATCCATTGAAACAACCGAAAGATCGACCGTTTTCTTCCATTGCCCAATGCCAAGCCGCACATCATGCGCCACGCCATAAATAGGTTTGGCCTCAGAATTTACAGTTTTTGGCATCCCTTCTTGTTGCTAATTCGAAGCCCAGGTCTCTTCATCTCCTCCAGGGAGACAAAGTTATATGTTGCCTCGGTATCAACTAAGACGCGAGTTGGGTACGATCTGATCAAAGCATCGAAGTACATCAACCCTTTAGATGAAGGCTTCGCCTTCATTGCCTTCACCACATTAAGTATCCTCAAAGAACCTATCCCCTGTACGGGTTTCTCCACTAATTGGGAGACTAATGTCGAGAGTGCCTTTTTCTTTGGATATTCTTGAACGAAGTGAGGATCATCGCACAAGTAGCATTTCACCTCCGCCTTGGACTTCCCCGTATCCTTGGAGTTTCCTTTATTCAATACTCATTTTCTCGAACTCCCCTTGCTTGGAAATTTCGATGTTGGTGCTTTACTCTTTTCTCCTCCACCTTTCTCGAAGTGCCCAGTTGATTCCGTCGGTTTTGAGGAGTCACTCCTCTTGAACTCTACGAATGACTCCACCGCCACTATGGCCGCAGCAAGAGATAACACTCCCCATCTTTGCAATTCTTATTGTGCCCATGATTGAAGTACATCCATAAAGTAGATGAGTTTGTCTTTTTCCGACATGTTTGAGATTTTGAAAAGCATCTCTATGAAATTCTTCATATAATCTCGAATGGTGCCCGTTTGCTTTAGTTTTCGAAGGTGTAGCTTGACTTCATATTGGGCATTCTCCGCGTAGAAGTGGAACTTGAGATCCTTTTTAAAGTCTTCCCAAGTCTCGAGAGAGAACATGGATATCATCATAACGATGACGCCACCACATGGCCGTCGTGTCGGAGAGAAAGAACGTTGCGGTCTTGATCTTTGTCTCTTCATCCTCGATTCCCATGTGATCAAAGTATTGATCCATGTTGAAGAGAAAAGTATCAAGCTATTTGGCATCTCGTTTTCCCGAGAACGCCTTTGGTTTGGAGGTGTCAATACGTGGTCCCTTATCCACATTATTAGCGTCTCCATGCGCTATGGCTGCCTTACATAGCGAGACATCTTCCCTCAGACTTTTAACTCCTCTTGAAGAGAAGTTATCGCCGTGCGAACATCATCAACTTGTACTTAGAATTCTTTACAAAGTTTGTCCATCAATGAGTTGAGGACCCCTTGCAATTCGTCCTTGAATGCATCCTCCCGAGCATCAATGGCTTTGTTGCTTGGGACATCGTCCTCCAATCTCACCACCATCCTATTCACGATGTCTTCCACCCTTCTCGAGTCGTGACTCAAGGGACGTTAGGACATCCTTCGACTTTGTCCTTCCCTTGCGTACGGTGACGTTCGGGGCGTTTGTCTCCTCAACAAACTCGGTCATGTTTCTTTGGTCCGCCATTCTCTTCTTACTCGAACCTAGCTTTGATATCATTTGTCACGGGTTAGGTTTTCGTAACCCGCGTGGCACTCAAACTACTCACGCCTTCGTTTGAGCTCAGCCTAACTCGAATGCCAAATGGTTAAGTAAGAATTCGTAAAGGGAGAATGAGAATTTGGACACGCTTTGTAAGTGGAAAGAACTCTTTGTATTGCCTTCTAATTTTATAGGTTTTCTTGGATGGTTTGGCAAATAAGCCAACACCGTTTTATATACAAGTTTTCTTCCTAAACGACGATTAGGATCGTTTTGATCCAACGGCTTATAATTGTTATTCTAAAATATTTTAAGAGAATAACTAGCTATTACAAGTTTGCACAATGTTCGAAAGTTTTCGGAACTCGGGTTTAGGGTTTGTGCCATTTGGACCGGACTTCATTTTGGACTTGAGTTCAATTTTAGCTTAATCCAAATCCTACATTTCAATCTTCTCAAATTAGCCCGTCGGTGCCCGCACAAAACCTCGCCTGATTCCAATAACCAAAAATTCTAAACCCTAATCCGATCAAAATCATCCCTCTCTCTCACCGGAATCATCACCACCACCATCATGGGCATAATAAGGAGCTACTTCTCATTCATAGTCGGCACAGTATGCGGCATCTACATTGCTCAGAATTCGTAAAGAGAGAATGAGAATTTGGACATGCTTTGTAAGTGGAAAGAACTCTTTGTATTGCCTTCGAATTTTATAGGTTTTCTTGGATGGTTTGACAAATAAGCCAACACCGTTTTATATACAAGTTTTCCTCCTAAACGACGATTAGGATCGTTTTGATCCAACGGCTTACAATTGTTATTCTAAACTATTCTAAAAGAATATCTAACTATTACAAGTTTGTACAATGTTCGAAAGTTTTCGGAACTCGGATTTAGGGTTTGTGCCATTTGGACCGGACTTCATTTTGGACTTGAGTTTGATTTTAGCTTAATCCAAATCCTACATTTCAATCTTCTCAAATTAGCCCGTCGGTGCCCGCACAAAACCTCGCCTGATTCCAATAACCACAAATTCTAAACCCTAATCCGATCAAAATCATCCCCCTCTCTCTTTCTCTCTCTCTCTCACCGAAATCATCACCACCACCATCATGGGCATAATAAGGAGCTACTTCTCATTCATAGCCGGCACAGTATGCGGCATCTACATTGCTCAGAATTACAACGTGCCCAATATTCGGAAACTCGCGAATACTGGTATCTTCATGCTGAAGCACATCGAGGAGAATTATAGGAAGCCCAAGAAGCAACGAGATGAGGCCGATTGATTGTTATTGGATTCCGATGATCAAGGTCAAATTTTTAAGGACGATTTTAATGGCTGTTGGTTCGATTACTGTTGGGGTTTTTGTGAGTTTCTGTTTAGTTGTAATGTAGGGAAAAGAATAGTGGGTGTTCTTTAGTGAAGACACATGAAGATGATTACGATTGAAGGTATAATACTGAGTTTCTAGCATTTTTTATTTTTTTCAATGTGATTGCTTTGTTGTTTGTAGCTCACTCACGCTCCCATTATTTTGATAAATTTCTGTTTCTTTTGACTCCTGAGATGTTTTTGCGAATGACCGAATCGAGGTGAAGTGATAGAATATGATAAAGCGAAGCACTTGACGTTGTTGTGGTCAGGTGTGGTTTCGCTAACAAGAGCTTTCTTGAACCTCCTTTTCTGTAAGGATAGAAATGGTTTTGCTCACTCTGTGGAATTGATCATCACGGTTGTGCCATTGTTTGGATGATTTTAATCAGAATCTGTAACTCTGGTTCCATGCTGTTTGGTGTATTCATGGGTGTGAAATGTGAAAGCTGCATATAATGACAGATAAAAAACATTTAGTAAAGTCACCAACGCAGTAGTGACCTAGTTTTTTAAAACATTACTTATTTGTGTGGTCTTGGTGATCAAGTTCAAATGTTGATAAATGTAACGTCTTTACGGTTTATATTCAGTTAGTAGGCTTACTGCTATTCCATGGTTCTAATTTTTACTGTGAGAAATGAAAAGATATCTGGAAGTTATGAATTTGTATTATTCAGGAAAGCATTATACCGGAGGGAGAAGTGTTACATCTGTGTATTTCTTGGATGTTATCTTTACTTCTGTTCATCTCTCCACAAGCTGTGTGGGACTATCACGGTGACTAGAACTCTGTCAATTTTGTTTCCTCATCCTTTGAATTGCAGCTCTCCAATAAATGAAAAATCACCCAATGTGTGGCAACCGGCAAGTATTACTTTGCTAATGGAATATAGGGTTAAGATCACAAAGACTGTTTTCCTCTAGAATGGAGCTTTCTTCTGCCATTCTAGAGGAAAACAGTCTTGGCAACCGAAGCACATGTATACCCTATGTGAGTTTCATGATATGTAGTTATGAAAAAGACATTAAGGCTATTTTAAGCTAACTTGCTGATGCTATAGTAGGTTGGGATTCGGCTGTTTTAATTCCTTTACTAGTTTTAGTCGGACAGTTTAATGCAGGTTTTTCACACTGTTTGAAGACTTGGTTCTATGAGCCACAAGTGAGGCAAGAAAAACAAAACAAAGCATTTCAATGATAATGACAGATGGCCGTTATTTTGAATGAGCCACAAATATGTATATATCTTAATCCTCCATATGTGGTTTCTAAAAATGCACATTTATTTATATCTACCATGGATTAAGAGGAGTTGGCTCAGTAGTTTTTTTTTTTTTTTTGTCAAAGATAGGCCAAATTCACACACGTGTATTGCGACAAACTAACTTGGGTGTTTGATTCTCGTTGGGCTCTCAACGGTTTCTTTCTGCTGGTACTCTATCTTCTTGCATGTGCATGGCTTGATCTACGATCAGTGTAACATCTGGGTAACATGTTTCATGAGTGTAACCTCAGAAGTACATATAGAAAAATAGCAGGGGATTGATTTTCCAGAACCTCTTGTCCTCTGCAATCAAGTTATTGCTCCTTTGAACTTGCTTGAATATTTTGCACTTGCCAAACTTGCAAAGTTGCTGTTGATGTGCATAACAGACCAGGGTACTACAAACAACAGATTTCGCATTCCTCACAATAGACTATCCCACCTCGACAATCTCATGTCCTAACCCAATCCCTTCCATCATGTCATTTGTTGAGGTTGTCGATTACTTCACGTTCTTGAAAGACGTACACTACGTTGACATATCTAATATTATACAATACTATAGAAGACTGAAACATTGATCAAACGGCCGTGTTTTGAGAGGAAGTCATTTTCTTCTCCGGAGCAAGCACAACCGTGACAGGGAGCTCGTGCCTGATGCGCACAGACCGTTCCTTGGGGCGACGTTATCGAGATTTATTTGTTTAAATCTTGTTATTTTATGGGTTTATAAATGCATCCCTCATCTTGTTCTTGTTTTAGAAAGATGAATTCGAGAACCACCTAAAGTTCGACGAAAAAGGTAAAATAATTTCTCATATTATTCATCCTCAATGAGCTTTAGAGTTTGAGTTGTGATCTAAACCGAAGTGAAACGCTCTGTAATACGATCTTCTCATAGTGTTTTACCATTACGATTTGTGGTGGTGTGATTTGTTGGGTTTTTCTCCCAGTACTCGGTTTTTCTCATGTTAAATTTATGTTTTTTTGTTTTTTATTCTCTCGATATAGCATCTTCAAACCTTTCATCATTTATACATGTGTTTTTATGTGTCTGTCTTTGGAGTGATGGCAGTTTTGAAACTTAAGGCTTCATCAGCCTTCTTTCAACTTTATGGGGTTTCTAAAATTCATGCATTCTGTCCGCTGTTAGGCAGATTTAAACTTGTAGTATTTTGTAAAGCAAGGTGGTTGTGTTCACCTGTAGACCAAGGGAACCAATGCAACTGTGATGGTTGTTGATTGTTGAAGAGAAGAAGGCGGAAGTGAGAGTAGTGGTGTCAAGGAAGAGAAACAAAATTATAGAGAAGTCTATTGAAGTCAAAGTATTGGAATGCTATAATACCCTATAAAAGAAAAAAAAATGTGTTGGTGGAAGACACATATACTACACTTCACCTATCTCTTCACTTCTCATTTTCATAACTCTTTTTTTCCACCTCGATCATCCCTGGCCATTGCCAAGCCATTGTCGTCGTATGTTGCCTTCGAATTCCAACAGAGGGCTATTCGATGTCAAATCGATCGCTCCCGTATCGACTCAAAACCCTAACCCGCGTCTACATTCTAAAAGTATCACATTCAGTCGTCGATCGAACTCATTGATCGAATCATCATAATTCGAGAGAAACAAGATGTAGAAGAGGAAAACGGATCTGAAGAGCGATTGAGGCCTTTGATGAATCCGTAAAGTGTACATGGTCGATAATTGCGAGATCTCTGTCATTATCTGGTGATGTACGGTTTGATGTGTTGATTTGTGTGAGGCATATATGTTGGTTTTGATTTGGTTGAGAGGGAGGAGACTACCTTGGGTGGTTGTGCAGTTGTTGGGGAGTGTGGATGAAGGGATTAAGATTTGGGGTTTGTTTGTTGGCGTTTATGGAGGGAGATCGACGATGGTGAATGGTGGAGGCTTGAGGTGGATAGCTTGTGGTTCTTCGGTTCTGGCTCGCAGGGTATCGAAGGACGGTCTTCAGCGGGTTTTGACAAGGGTAAGTGGATTTCGGCTAACCCCTAAGCCGTTCGCAAACTTGGCCCGACTACCCGGCCCGATTACGACCCGGCCCAAGAGGCCAAAAGTGGCCCGACAATGCCCGACACTAGCCTAATAGCTTCTGGACAGCGACCTAATGATAAACCAGCTTGTGACCCAACAATCTGACCATGGCCCGATCCGGCCCGACAGGCCTAGTAGTGGCCCGAAGAGGATCACTGCCTCGTTTGGTCATTCTTGTTGTCTTGTCTCGGGTTTTAAACGAGATAACTCACTGAGGAGGTAATCTCTATTAAAATCTTCCTTGAAATCCATGATTGGTTGTAGGATTGTGATATATGGATTATAGTGATGTTGATGGGCATTGATGTGCTTGTGTCTAGTTAGATCGTCGGAATGATGAGGATGTTGAGATAGGTTTGTACATATATGGACGTATGAAAATGATGATAAGGAAGAAGTGGAAAGGAAGGGAATAAGTTCCCTTGAGTGTATAATATATGATATACATGTTCATACGAAACAAATACAAAGATACTTATGGTTGCGTTATTACTGTAGATATGAACGAGTAGGATTGAGCTCGAGGTTAATTTATGAATTTACAGATTCGTAAGTATGACAAGGTAACACACATCGTTATCCTAAAAATGAAGTGCTTGAATGTACGTGACTTGATTTGCATGACTGTTTGATCACGTACTTATATGTTAAATAAGAAAATAAAAATCCTGATGTGCTAGATTGTCTTGTATGCAAATAACATGTCTAAAAAGATGACGATATAACCTGTAGAATAATATAGATTATATGAGTATCGAATGTTCTTGATGTGTGATATCTTGTCTTGGTTGATTAGTATTTTTGTAATAAACTATTAACCCAGAAGAAGTTCAGAGATCGTTACAAAATATCTGACCTTATGGGTTATGATGAAATCATTTCCCTTATCCTTAAGTATAATTTAATGTGACAAATGAGAATATGAACATCGTGAGAGTTACCTGTTGTACATGAAAATTAATATATTAATTTCATGGTATAAGAAAGTGTGAGAAAATCCTGAAATCTTTTAAATATGGAGAAATTTTCGATGAAAATAATGGTTGGGAGTGTTACGGGTGAAAGACTAGCTAGGGGGCGAGAAACCCCCTTGCCTGCACGCAACGGCATCACAACAAGTGATGGTCGTGTTTGATTATCATTAACTGTGCTGGGTCGGTTACAGCGATCATCTTTCTTGTTTAAATATTCTTAGTACGGTCAAACTAGAGAACAATTGGAGAATCTTGTGATAACTCCTCTGATGAGAACCAATATGACATGACAAGGTATGTCATTAACTTGTAAAAGTGGTGAGAATCAATATGACATGACTGAGCATTGTATTAACCTGTGAAAGTGATGAGAATCAATATGACATGATAGAGTATGTCATTAACCTGTAAAAGTGATAAAACCAATATGACATGACAGAGTATGTCATTAAACTTAACCTGTGAAAGTGATGAGAATCAATATGACATGATAGAATATGTCATTAACTTATAAAAGTGATAAAACCAATATGACATGACAGAGATGTATGAAGAGCCTTATAAATTTAAATAAAGACTAGTGAAAATGAAGTAGGGATTAACCTGCTTGACTTGAGTATTTATTATTATTCTGTACGTATTTATATGTTTCTACTTGGCATAAGATTGTTCGGTGTTGCTTGCATTGCATCCGGTTTGTGTATGGAAAACGCATGATAGAAACATGTCAGACCCCTAGAATGGATGTGTATCCTGTGTTATTGTGGTTTCGAGCTCACGGTTACATGTTCATTTTAGGTAATAAAGGGTTGTGGAAGGGAACATGACATAACGATGATTATTAGATTCAGCTTTCTGTAATGTTTCGTCGATATTTTCAAACGTACGATTTTCATGTAATTTAAGACTTGTAAGTTGGATATTTCTGGTTAGTGTCTTATGTTTCTAATCCTTAAACCCCATGTAATTTTATTGCCTTGCTTCAAATGGTCTTTGGAGTGGTGGTAACGTTATGTGTCTAACAGGTATTGCACCAAAAATCTTGGGACGTTACAGAATGGTATCAGAGCATGGGTTTAAGAAATGAACATTGGATAATAGCAAGGAAACAATCCAAGTTAAGGGTTATGGGTAGAAATCTGGACATGTACACGTTAAGTAAGGATTTGGTGATTAGGGTGAAATGCTTCTTAGAGTGATCTTCTGTGACCACTCGTATCTGGTAATTAAATAATTCTAGTGATTGACTTAAGAATAATATTTCGTAAATCTGAAAAACAAAGGTATAGCAAAATATCGTTAAGACGAGTATGGCAAAGGATTTCTATTTGGATTTATTTTTTTGGATTAGACCTTGAATTTTGGGGTGCTATGTCCCTTTATAAGTTGGCCAGTAAGGTAGGATTCCCTATTCTTACTGATGTCATGACTACTAAAGATGGAAAAGATTTCTTATGCTAGAATCTTAGGTTGATATCGATGTACAAAAGGAGATGGTGCACGAATATTACTTTAAAGGCCTTGATATGAACTCTTATGCTCAAAAGGTGCTCTATGAATGGTTCCCTAAGAGGTGCATTTGTTGTCCCTATGATTGTGTTATTACTGTAGATATGAATGAATAAGATTGAGCTCGAGGTTAATTTATGAATTTGCAGATTCGAAAGTATGATAAGATAACACACATTGTTATCTTAAAAATAAAGTGTTTGGATGTACGTGACTTGATTTGCATGACTGTTTGATCACGTACTTATATGTTAAATAAGAAAATAAAAATCCTGATGTGCTAGATTATCTTGTATGAATATAGCATGCTTAAAAAGATAACGATGCAACCTGTAGAATATTATAAATTATAATTCCTGAGTATCAATTATTCTTGATGTGTGATATCCTGTGTTGATTGATTAGTATTTTTGTAATGAATTATTAACCCAAAAGAAATTCAGAGATTGTTATAAAATACCTGACCTTATGGGTTATGATGAAATCATTTCCATTATCCTTAAGTATAATTTAATGTAACAAATGAGAATATGAACGCTGTGATAGTCACCTGCTGTAAATGAAAATTAATATAATTAATTTCATGGTATAAGAAAGTATGAGAAAATCCTAGAATCTTAAATATGAAGAAATTTCCGATGAAAATAATGGCTGGGAGAGCTACGGATGAAAGACTAGCTAAGGGACGAGAAACCCCCTTGCGTGCATGCAATGGCATCACAACAAGTGATGGCCCTGTTTGGTTATCATTAACCGTCTTGTGTCGACTGTAGCGATCATCTTGTTTGTTTAATTGTTCCTAGTACGACCATATTAGGCAACAATTGAAGAATCTTGTGGTAACTCCTTCATATCATTAACTTGTAAACATGATGAGAACCAATATAACATGACAGAGAATGTCACTAACTTATAAAAATGATGAGAATCAATATGACATGACAGAATATGTCATTAATCTGTGAAAATGATAAGAATCAATATGACATGATAGAGTATTTCATTAACCTGTAAAAGTGATAAGAACCAATATGACATGAAAGAGTATGTCATTAAACTGTGAAAGTGATGAGAATCAATATGACATGACAGAACATGTCATTAATTTATAAAAGTCGCGAAAATCAATATGACTTGACATGAGATGCACGAAGAGACTTAAAAGCTTAAATAAAGCCTAATGAAAATGAAACAGGGATTAACATGTTTGATTTGAGTTGTTATTATTATTCTATACGTATTTATACGTTTCTGGTTGGCATAAGGTTGCTTAGTGTTACTTGTATTGCATCATGTTTGTGCATAGAAAACGAATGATATAATAAGCATGACAGACCTCTGGAATGGATCTCACGGTTACATGTTCATTTCAGGTAATAAAGGGTCGTGGAAGGAATCATGACATGACATAACGATGATGACTAGATTTGGCTTTCTATAATATTTTGCCGATATTTTCAGACGTACGATTTTCATGTAATTTAATACTTGTAAGTTGAATATTTTTTGTTAGTGTCTTATGTTTCTAATCCTTAAACCCCTTGTAATATTGTCGTCTTGCTTCAAATGGACTTTGAAACAACGATAACGCCACGTGTCTAGGAGATATGACATCGAAAATCTTGGGACGTTACAAATGCATCCTGGCATTTGTTTCTCTTTTATATTTTCAGTCAATCCTTTTCTTTTTCTTAATTCCCTAGATATGGTACATCCAGCAGATCAGAACAATCTTGAGACTACTGATTGAATTTCGATTGTGAATCCTATGAGTTTCGACTTTATGTGTCATGAATTCCTAATTAGTTTCAGACATTAAGCATCAACCAATTGTGCACAGCTGTTCAGGCACTTGGAGAGAGAGACGGATAGCATACATTATTACATCACTGATGAACAGTGCATACTAGCTGTTGATTCTAGGATCAGTATTCTCTAAGTTGAAATAATTCTGGAATCAAATGTTCAGAATCCTGTATGGGTTATATTACAATCCCGTTTCTGATGCGAGTTCTTTAGGTCGTGGTGAATGTTTGTGCATGATTCTGGAGCCTACGCTTCATGTAGGTAGGACATTGGCTCGTTCCATGCCAAGGAATGGGAAAAAAAAGAAAAAAAAACTCATGAAACTAAGTGAGAGCTTGTGATGTGTACCAAAGTATGAAATTAGACTAGGCATCTAGCTGTAGTTTTTTACTTGTTAAATTTCTAGACACTTTCAGCTCAGTTTGATGATCAAATATTTGCACTCATCATTTTTTTAAGTAGGAAGATACACGTTGTGCTAGTATCTGGTATTCTGGTATCTGCTAGTAAAAGAGAACAGTAGTATGTCCTGGATCAGTGAATAAAGGTGGAATCTTTTTGGTATAAGCAATTTGGTTTTTGGTGGCCATGGTAATTAAAGGAATACTAAAAAGCAAAACCAATTCCAAAAAGATCCCATCAATCAAGCTGCTCTTCCAATGTGGGATTGTGGGAACCAAATTCAATATCATATTCTTAAGAAAACCAGAACCCTGAAAGCTCCTAAAACTATGTTCGGAATCCTTCACCGGGAAGACTCCTCCTCGTTCAAAGCTATCTTGATTCTTCCTACTTTCCTCTTCCTCCTCCATCTAGTGCACCTTGTTGAGGCCTACAAGTTCATCTATGCAGGCTGCTCTCAAGAAAAGTTTGATCCCAGCTCGCCTTTCGAGTCCAACCTCAACTCTTTCTTTTCCTCTGCGGTCAATTCTGCCTCCCAATCTTTGTTCAACAGCATTGCCCTTGGCAATGGCACAGCAGCAGATCCTGAAGCTGCTGTCTACGGCTTATATCAATGTCGTGGAGACTTGAAGGCATCAGATTGTGGGATCTGCATCCAGAGCTTGGTTAGTCAGATTGGCTTAGTGTGTCCTTACTCTTATGGTGCTAGCTTGCAGGTGGACAGCTGTTACCTTAGGTACGAGCACATCGATTTCCTTGGAGCACTTGACACGTCGGTTATGTATAATAGGTGCAGCCAAGGTGTGAGCAATGACGTCGAGTTCTTCAGGAGAAGGGATGATGTGCTGGCTGATCTGCAGGGGGCGAATGGGTTCCGGGTCAGTACTTCAGGTAATAGTATTTATAATTGATCAGCAAAAAATTTCAATACAGTATGATAGCTTCAGATATGGTTGTTATCAGGCTTGGTACAAGGGTTTGCGCAGTGCATGGGAGACTTGAGCCGGGGAAATTGTTCCACATGCTTATCAGTAGCAGTTTCTCAGTTAAAGAATCTGTGTGGATCGGCTGTTGCTGCTCAGGTCTTTCTTGCAAAATGTTATGCTTTGTACTGGGAAGCTGGTTTCTATGATCTTGATTCTGGCACAGGTTCTCTATCCATGATTTCTCTGTTGTATCCTCTCATTTAGCTTGCTTGGGTGCTTCCATTTTCTGTTTGAACTTTCGGAATGTCTGTGTCTTTTAAAGAGGGCATTGATTCTTGCTTCTAGTGTAACATTGATTCAAATTCCATGTTATTGTTTGACAGTGACGAGAGAATGCTAAAACTCATTGGCTGATCGAGTCAGTCCTATCAGCACAAACGAAAGATTATCATTTTTCAGAATTGCCTCTACCTTTTTTTCTTTTTCTTTATTTCTTTTTTGTTTTCTTTTTTCTTTCTTTTTTCTTTTTCTTTTATTGTGAGTAGATGTTTTGGGAGTCGGATTATTTACTACTCTTTTCGTCCCATATATTTTGTAATGGGTTGATCGGGATTGATGATTTTTTTATGTTTGTGTTGAATTTGGTATATTTTGATGAGTATATTGTGCCTTTTGATGATAATGGTGAGTTTGATGTGATATGAAAAAAAAAATGAGCCAGAAGATAGTGGAGTATAGTAGAGTATAATGGGATATTGTGATTATTTTATATAAAATTATTTTCAAATAAGAAAATAAAATAAGTGTTGTAAGATTTATGGAACAACTCAAAATAATAAATGTTGTAAAAATTATAGAAAATATAGAGGGAAATCCACTCAAGCAATGATCCAAATGACAAATAGCCCAGGGGGCTACATCCTATCTGGTTTGGTCTTACAACGAGGCACAATCGTTGCTTGATGAAACATTCCTGCTCAATGGACGTGCTACCATACCTAAACAACATAATTTCAACCTTTTTTATCTCCTTGAGTGAATCACGGGATAAATTTCAACGACGAGTTGTAATGTGACTTTTAAAAGATGGCAATCACTGAAAATTACGTTTGACTTGACGATGACTGTCCACAAGTTTGTTCCTGAGCCCATGAAGTTTGTCTTTTGCTTTTGCTTGTTAGAATTTTTTTTCCCATTTGCGTATGATTCAGAAAAAAAAGGTCGCTATTTTATTTATTCATGTATATTTTTCTTATGGCACTATTTTATTTTACTATGGAAAGGTATACAGATTTCATATGCCGCTACAACTGTTATTTGCTTTAGCCTTTTAAAAGCCAAAGGTCAACAGTTAAAACCTTTCTGAAAAGCAACAGCATTATCATGGATAGCTTTAGTCTGCTTTTAGACTTACTAGAGACCGTGGGTTTCCTCTGGTGGTTTAATTTTTGATGAGCTACTCTCATCATATAGGATCTGATAATGTGATATGATCGACTTAGAACTTCAGAAGTCAAGTTTCCTAAATAAGCATAACGTATAAATGAAGAGAAACGCTGGGTCAATGATCTCATAAAGTGATTCAAGGGAACACAACAAACTATTTTTCTAAATTTTTGTGTTCTATGACTTCTTTAGCAGATAGTAGCAATGGGGACGACGTAGGAAGGACAGTGTCTATTATAGTCGCGGTCGTAGGAGGCCTTGCCGTCGTCATTGTTCTTCTCTCAGTTTGCAGGAAGGCAATGGGTAAATATCTCAGCTAGAATACTTTGTTTTGGTCCTCCTTCTGATAAAACTGAATCTCGAAGTTACCGTAAGTGCAACATTTGTTGTAGCACTGTACTAGCAACGAACTTGGCTCTACAGTTTATGCTTCGAACTTCAAGTAACCGTATCTGTATCATGGTCTATTCGATGGTTTTTTATTCTGTTGCATCCATGCAGGCTGAGAAGTTGGGGAAATGGAACTATGACTTAGAAGTTGGACATGGAAGATGGAGAATCCGAATGATGTGTGATTTGCCAAAATTTTCCTGTCAACTAGTGGTTTATATTGATTGGAACATGCATGAAGCTGAGAAGGAGCAATGCATTTAATCTTGCTGTATGAATTATTGTGGGCACGTAACAAGGGGGTGTTCGAAAGCAAGCAAGATCCCCCCTGAGGAGCTGTTAGAGACCATATGCAGATATAGATTGAGATGATTTGTATTATGCTTTGAGATATGCCTGACCTGAACACTTAGTATTGGAATTGGTTTGAACTAGAAGACCAAGTGCTGAGGTATCTTGCAAACGACGGATCTACGATGATGGTGGTTGTTCTTCCTATTCTCTTAGAAAGAGACCGATGCTTCTTGCTTGTACTGTTCCCACATTGAAATTAATTTGGAAGCATCTCTAACATATTCCGAATTCTCTTATTATGCTGCTCCAATATGCAAGTTTGGTGTACATTCCACTGTTTTTTCA
Source organism: Drosera capensis (assembly GCA_001925005.1). Classification (NCBI taxonomy): domain Eukaryota; kingdom Viridiplantae; phylum Streptophyta; class Magnoliopsida; order Caryophyllales; family Droseraceae; genus Drosera; species Drosera capensis. The sequence goes on along the minus strand of LIEC01012279.1, from coordinate 94,805 downwards.
TCATCGTCATACAAGCTAATCGGTAGATTGTAAGTTTTCTCCTATATGTATAAAAATTAATGAACAAAATTGCAAATAAGAAGCAGATGCTCATATTGATTTCTATAGGCCTAGAACTAATATAGGTTATGATCACAAATTAAAGATCAGTGATGCAATACGGCCAAGTCATCAGATGCAATCAATACCAGAGTTCAGGATATGGCAAATAGCATGAAGATCAACAGCAAAACAATCAAGAATCAGATATAATTGATCCAAGTGCTTTGAAGATTCAGAGTGTGCATCAGAGTGCTGGCTTGCAACAAAGTTAACTTGCAGTAGAGACTGAAGTATAGTAGATTGGGTATGGAGCAAGGCTGACTCGTGCAACCAAGGAGGCTGAAAGTAATATTGCGATTGGTGATTTAAGATTTGAATCTACGACTGAGAGTGAAATCGTGCAGATATCTTCTGTCAACATCATAACAGATTTCGCAGAGGATAAAAAGAAAATTGTCATATCACAAGCATAGTCACGGGTTCCAAATCCCTTTTGGTTTTTAAAGGGGATCATTTTCAGACAAAAAAGATTGATAACTGTATTGAGAGTGACCATAATCTGAGGACAAAATCATGTGAAAATAGCACGCAATCGTTCGCTTTGCTGAATCGAAGATTGAAAGAAAGAAATTCACTACTTTGTATCAATAACTCTATTGAAGCAAGATTGAGGCAGAATCTTAGCGAAGGAGGTTCATTAGTTGTTCTTAGCAAATAATTCTGAGAACTTGTAAGAGTATATATTGATTACTACTTATTTTGACTGATCATCAAGAGAAGATTAGATTAAGAATTGTTGAGCATTTTGACAATGTTGTTTGAACCATTATAAATCATTATGTTTTTTACTGTCTTTCATACTTAGAACCATTTAGAATCACTCAATTATCAAAAGGAAATCAAAACACAGATACAGTCTCGGCTGCAAATTATTTTTGCTAGTTAGCAGTAAGCAAAACTTATTTTCTTTGAGAATATGACTCCTCCAAAATTGATCAAATGTCCTAATTGTGATGTCTTTTTTTGCTTAAATGAGGGTTTTGCTTACTATTTTTCCATTTTAAGATTGAGCTTCCCTTATCTTTCAATTGTCGCATCTTTATCAAATTGCAAAGCTATTTTTGAAAGAATAATTAAGCTGCAATTCAGCTTCAAGAACTTATATATTTTTCTGAAGGATAATATGAGAGAACTACACTTAATTACCACATGAAATTTGTAGGAAAGCACAAGAATCCTCTATCACCTAATTTTTTCCAGCTCAACAAGTCTCTAGATCTACATTTGTTTCTTCCTACCGAGCTAAATGTGAAACTGTTTTCAGGAAAACGTTTTGCCCAACGAGTCCCTGTGTGAATAGTCAAAAATCATACTGAGCCCAAACTACCTTACCTGGGTATCCATCCAAATAAAGCTTATAATGGGTCTACAATCTTCGGGTAAAGCACTTAAATCTTAAATGCTAAATTTAACAACCACAACATCCCCCATCAACATCTGAATAGTACAATCATAAGTTCTCATTCCCTCCGTCTATAAAAAAAAGGATCAAAAGAGCTCAGAGGAAAGCTAGTGAAGAACGATTGAATGTACAACAACGAATGAAAAATCTGAATTCATTGTGCAAGTTGTCCAAGCAAGCTGAATAGAATAAACATGAAGAAGGAAGTTCACTAGTTTACCCTAAAGAACAAGAAGTTGTAGCAGGGTCTAAGGAAGGAACTGTGCAAGAATCTAGGTTCTTCACCTTTAGCAAGCTGTAGACTTATAAACGGGTTCTCCTTTAAGTCAGAAACAAGAAGATTAGGGGAAAAAAAGGGGGATATGTGGTCGGAGGTTTGCATTCTATTGTGTGATTCACTCTCCAAAATAATTGAGAGTCTAAAAAACATATGAGTAACCTATAAGTTTAGGGTTGAGTTCCTTACAACCATTGTGATTGCTCTAATATATAACATGCGTGTAGTATGTGTTTTTTTGATTAGTTATTGGGTCTAATGGATTTCCAATAAATAATAAATAAGTTACTACATTTATGGAATTTGAACAGTTAATGTATGAGTTTTTAATGATAAGAATGCTTTTTATGGACTATTATTGATTAAGATATTGTGTTTCATATTCCAATATAAGATGCAAAATTAGATTAATCTCATTTTGAAATTTTCATATTAGCACACATGTAACAATTTTAAGCATGGATAAAGATCTAGTCTATGGAATAGGGGAAGCACACCTTCGACCAAAAACAAAAAAAATATAGGAAACACATCTAGGAAACAAAAATCACGATGTCGAGTAATTGTTATACTCATTTATTTGAATCATCTTAAAATAAATATTATCTTTTTTTTGATAATATTTTAATATATAACAATTAACAAATCAATAATCTCCTATAATATATCTATTAATTTCTCTCTTAACTCTTACATAAATTTGAGTATCATTAAAAAAATATTATCTCTTTCACAAAATTCATACAAATTCAACACTCACATAAAAACATAACACTAACTTTTATCTATATTTCTCATGATTACATGGATGTTCGTATGATTTGTGTTTTGTCATCTTTCCTTCTCACCCAATTATAATCTTCTTGTTTCGAAAAAAAAAAAAATCTTCTCACCATTAAGTGCCGTAGGCTTTTATCTATATTTCTCATTGTTATCATCAAGGTAATGACTTATATCTTGTTACATTTTCACAAATTTAAACCATAACCTTCCATTTCTCCCCATTTCCATTTTTGCCCTCCTCCCTGTCTTGCGCAAAAAGCAACACCATTTCCAGAACCTTCTCCTCTCTTGAACCTTCTCCATTTCTCCCGCCCCCTCTATAAAATCCCCTATTCACTGAAACGTTAACCACTACACACTCACTAATCCCAAAGCATCTTCACATAATCCCAAATCACAACTACTTCAATGGCATCGTCGATCGCTGTCAGGAGATTGACTGGTGGATCATCGGGTCTCCTTTACAGGCTCTGCACCGTCGGGTGAATGTAGTTTTGTTTGCTTCGGCGGCGACTCGCAAGTACGGTGCTAATGCTCAGATGAAGAGGAGGGATGATGACGAGGAGGAGAATGGCTTTGAGTTGGCTTATCCCCTTGATATCGGCTATAGTCCACCCAATTGCTTCTTTGTGGTCTTTTAAAAACCGAATTAGTCGTTCATCTTGTAAGGGGCTTAGGTTGTTGGAAATGATCATAGGGAGTGTTTCACCTTCCCCTAAGAACACATACTTGAGATGGCTCGGCAACTTCTTAAGCTCAACTTTCGGTGCCTGCAGAAGGGAGGGAAAAAGTTTAGTGTTACATGTAGGCAACCCAATGTAAGACGCATTATGTACAGCATGTAAAGGAGAGTTAAGTTCAGCAATTGTGTCTTGGAGTTCAGAATTGAGCTCGAATTTTTCTGCAAGCAGTTGCAAGTCATCTCTATCAAGGAAGCCAAATGAGGTATGTTCATCATCCATTGATCAACGTTTAGAAAGCCTAACTGCTCTTGTGGAAAAATTGGTTGGAGAAAACCAAGGCTTTTCATGACAAGATGAGTTCAAGAAAGACTTTCTGCATGGGACAGAAAGTTCTTCTCTTTCATGCTAGATTAAAGTTATTCCCTGGTAAGCTTCGCTCTTGGTGGATTGGACCTTTCATTGTTACTAACATTTTTCCTCATGGTGCAATAGAAATCAAAAGCGAGACCACGGGTAATATTAATGAGTGCACTCATATTATATATACATGGACAATTTAACTATATGGATTAATTATATTTTATGTGCTATCTTGCGGTTTGGCGTAAATATTAATGATCCTACGGATATTAATATTAAGTGGGTTAATATGTCGTCTCATAAACTATATGACCCAATTGTGTAGATACCTACGGGCTTGATCCTAATTAATGATTGGCTGATTAGGGTTAAGAACCACTATATATGGTCCCCGGTTGAACATACGTTACATCTTTCTAGCATCCCATCGCAAGAGAGAAACCCTAACGTGTGTATCAACTGAAAGATACCCTAACCTTAGGCGATCTTCAATACAGATTAAAGGCTTGCTCTTATGGATTCAGGTACGTTTTCGCTTATGATTTGTTCTAAATAATTTGATATGAAGGTTACAGTTTTATGGGATTTATTCCAACAATTGGTATCAGAGCCTTCTTCATATTGGGTTATTTGAAAAAATTTGATTTTGGAGAATTTTTTTATGAACCTACGGTTTCGATGACGAGTTATTGTTTTCCGTATATATTGTGTGATAAGAAGCAGGTATAGTCTGTTGGACTAATTGGTTAGTAGTTTGATTATTCCATGGTGTTATTTGCTGTGAGCCATCGCCATGGATCTATCTTTGCTTCTAGTCAGTAATATCATAGCAAGATTGCTTTTCCACTAGATATGCTCTAGATCTATCTTTTACCACTAGATATGCTCTCCGTACTTCTGATCCATGAAATGAAATTGCTCTTTCAATTATCAGTGTTGAGTATGCGCCATTTTTTGATTTACTACCATTAGAAAATTTATGATCTGAGCATCAATGGATTTGTGCGTTTCACCTAACTCTAATGGGAGGATCTTCAAATTGATCTAATCTTTAATTTATGGCCGTTGAGGGCTTGAATTGAAGTATAGCATCAATAATTTATTTTTTGATGTTTAATTACTAGATTAGAAAAGATTTGAAGATAAGATATGGAATTTGAGATAAGATTCAGATTCTATTTAGATTTGTTTTCATTTAAACATTTAAATAGTATACAAATAAAATTATGGAATCAGATTTATTTCCATTTAAATATTTAAATGGTATATATGTAAGATTTGGATTCAAATTCAATATTTGACAATAATGTTATATATAATTTTTTTTGTATGTCTAATATTTTAGATTATTTAATTGAAATAATATATTGTCAAAATAACCTCTATTGTATAAATTAATTAATCTAGAATATTAAGATATTTTGTGTATGTTTGAATTCCATGCGTTTAACAATCGGCCCAAAGGAAGGTTGTTATTTGACCGGAATTAAAACATGCTTGTGGTAATAAATATGTGACAATTATTATGTTTTCCATGTGAATGTTAAGTCGGTCCAAAGAAAGGCTTAATGTTTGACAGGAATTTCATTGTCAATATTTGATTACTACACCAAGAGTACCACTTACAAGTTGATTTTCTATCCAAAGACTAAAATCAATGTTGTGCTAGGTATCTTGTGATGGGGATTTGTCAATTATTTGAATCTATAAATTAAATTTATATTTGTGAGCTTGTTATTTGATATTATCTTTTTGTTCTTTTTCAGTCAATATTTCTGCTGCTACAATATCTGCAAACATTAACAGTATCTCTGTGCTTAACGGCACAAACTTTAAGGAATGGAAAGAGAACGTAATGATAGTTCTCGGTTGCATGGATCTAGACCTTGCACTTCGATTGAGCAACCTACTACTCTTAAGGATACATCTACTCCTGATGAAAAGAAGGAGATGGAGAAGTGGGAACGCTCAAATCTCATGAGTCTTATGATCATGAAACATGCAATTCCAGAGTCATTCAGGGGCACTATGTCTGAAGAAGCTAATGCCAAATCGTTCCTTGCCGAACTTGAGAAACGTTTTGCAAAAAACGAAAAAGGCTGAAACTAATACTCTTTTGAGTAATCTTGTTTCCATGAGGTATAAAGGCAATTGGAACATAAGGGAGTACATTTTGGAAATATCTCATACTGCTTCAAAACTAAAGGCACTCAAGCTGGTATTACCTGAGGAACTGCTTGTGTATTTAGTTTTGATCTCTCTTCCTGCACAATTCAATCAGTTTAAAGTCAGTTACAACTGCTTAAAGGAGAAATGGACTCTTAACGAGCTCATTTCACATTGTGTGCAAGAGGAAGAGAGGATAAAGCAAGATAAGACAAAAAGTGCTCATTTGGCATCGGCTTCTAAGGACAACAGGAAAAGGAAAAAGAAGGAAGCTGCGGTCTTAAGACCACAGAAGAAGCAAAATAAGAAAAATAAAGTTGAAACTACGGAATCTAGTTGCTTCTTCTGTAATGGGGACTAATCACAAGAAAAGAGACTGTACCAAATATCACGCTTGACGTGCAAAAAAGGATATGTCTCTTGCTCTTGTTTATTCTGAGGTTAATTTAATTTCGGTACCCAAAGACACTTGGTGAGTAGATTCTGGTGCTACTACTCATAAAAGTGTATCTATGTAGGGTTGTCTGAGTTGCTGAAAACCGAATGGTGATGAAAGATACATCTATGTGGGTGATGGCAAGCAGGTTGAGGTTGGGGCTATTGGAAAGATTAGGTTATTATTAAAGACTGGATTATATTTGGATTTGAAAAAGACATTTATTGTACCGTCATTTAAACGGAATTTAATTTTAGTTTCCGCATTGGATAAATTCGGTTACTCTTGTTCATTTGAAAACAATAAATTTAGTCTTTTTCAAGATTCAAATCTTATTGGTTCTGGTCTTTTATCCGGATATGATAACCTATATTTGCTTAATACAATTGCCTCACATAATGAAACCTTGCATGTAAGTTCTCGTGGTACTAAAAGAAAATTAACCAATGAGAATTTTTTATCACTCTGGCATAAGCGTTTGGATAAAAAATTGTGTAGGATATATCCAAACAAAGAATTCAGAAACTCGTATCAGATGGAATTCTTTATTCCCTTGATTGCTCAAATTCGGATATATGCATTAAGTGTATCAAGGATAAACAGACAAACAAGACTAGATTAGGTGCCGAGAGAGCTTCAGACATCTTAGAGTTGATACATACGGATATTTATGGGCCATTTTCTACACCCTGTAAAAATGATCAACAATACTTTATCACATTCATAGACGATTACTCTCGTTATGGGTATCTATATCTCATCCATGAGAAGTCCCCTAGCAGAAACCCTTCCCCACCCATCTTGCCATCCCCGGTCGATTCTCTCGGTCATACGGATGCCCCTACCCCAACATCTTCTGAGTTTGCTATGAAAGATCTTGGGGACATTCACTATTTTTTGGGCATTCAGGTGCTCCGTACTCGTACGGGTCTCTTCCTGTCTCAAGAAAAGTATATCCTTAATTTGCTTCGTCGGTTTGGTTTCCATATCTTGAAATTGGCCCGTTCATCCCTCGCTTCTCGATTTTCCCTTTCCTCCACCTACGGTGTTTTACTCTCTGATCCAACCGAGTTTCGTAGCCTAGTGGGAGCGTTACAGTATTTATCTATGACTCGGTCTGATATAGCATATGCCGTATATTTGGTCTCTCAGTTATGCAAACACCTCGTACTCCTCATTTTCTTACTGTTCAGCGCATTTACAGGTTTTTGCAGGGTACTTTATCTTTTGGTATCTCCCTTCGGCCCTCGGATATCTCTGGTTTGATGGCTTATTCAGACACGGATTGGGCCGGTTTTCCGGATCGTGCATGTTCCACCATAAACTTTAAGATTTACTTGCGTTTTAATTTGATTTCTTGGTAAACCAAGAAGCAGCCTGTCATCTCTAAATCCTCCACGGAGGCCGAATATAGGGCGGTTGCGGATATACTTTGGATCCGTTCCTTGTTGGTCGAGCTCGGCTTTCCTATTGTTAAGCCCATCCGATTGTTCTGTGATAATGTTTCGACTTCGTATTTAGCCCCGAATCCGGTACATCATGCACGCAGTAAACATGCATGCAGATTTAATCGTTCGCTACGTTCCTACTCACCTCCAGCTAGCCGACATCTTTACAAAGGCTTTATTTTCGGACCTGTTTGAATTTCTTCGTTTCAATTTGATCATCGACCCCGCACAAATTGAGAGGTAATAAGATATACTTTATATTCTGTATTAACTATTATTCTTTATTCTATATTCTATATTATGTATACAATATAAATATTCATTAAAGATATCTAAGGATATCAAGTTCTCTTTGGATAATAGTGTATAAAGACCACGTATAGTCACCGCTTACTCGCAACCTCACAACCTCACAACCTGTCATGTGCCACACCGTGATCCCAAAGAGAAGCGCACCTTCGCTTCGCAAACCCGACTCTTCGCCTCTCCAAATCATACACAACCTCAAACCCCCTGCTGCTGATAATTCCCAAGTGTCGCCCCTGGCCCACCGCCATCCTCGCCCTCATCCCCGCCGTTCATCACCATCAAACACAAAACTCTCTTTCCTTTCCCACCCGCCGCCGCCATCCAAGAACTCGTAGAAGTAGTTCCTTTTTGGCAACACCATGGCGGGACTGGACCCGTTTCCAGTCCCTGCGAATTGGAGGGACAATGTCGGGATAACTATAACCATGCCATCGGTTGCCCCATTGGAGTAGTAGTAAGGGTTGAGCCAGGTTTTCGCTTCCATGTCAGTGGCCCGTTTGTAGAACCTGCCGACTCGGCGGTCTAGTTCAGAGACCACCGAGTTGAAGAGCTTGGAGGGGAGCATGGTGAATGTGGTTCTGCTGTCCACCACCGTGCCGCCTTTCCCGTGCCTGTCAACTCTGGACAGGGACTTCCGTGTTGGGATCCGTAGACCCCCGACGGAGATCGCTTCCAATCCGACAGTGTAGAAATATGGATATTTCGGATTATCCAACATATGGGTGTAGATGACTTTGTTAATGGGCCCACTGGGGAGTCCCAGCCCAGAATCAGCGGGCTGGGCTGCCGGATTTTGGTGGAGTCGAAGGAGTGAGTCACCGAGCAGTAGGAAAACTGGTTCCCCAATTCAGGGGACAGGTTGGCGAGTTGTGTTTTTTATCTATTGATAGGTGTCGAATCCTTCAAAAATAATTACCCTCTCTAACTACTTGTGTATAGCGATGAGCGGGATCGTATCCACAGGGAATGTGTTAGATTTACTTCACAATGAATGTAACAAGGGGGTTTTGTTTGAGATTGATTACTGTACTAATTGAAAAACAATTCAATGCAAGAATATGAAATAATAAAGATGAGAATTAAAATGTGAAGAAAGAGTCTAGTTGAAGATATTATCTCTATTTTGACTCAAGTATTGATCATCGGTCCATAAATAGTTTATATGCTCAAGAATAAATTGGTATGGTTGTTAACAACCTATCTCTCCTTAATTTGTCGATAATTAGGAAAAGCTTGCTAAGAATTTCTTTTATTGAATGACAACCCTAGAGAAATTCTTAGGATTTAACCTTTCAATAACATTAAGTTCTAGAGAGACTACCAATTCTAGCCAACAAACTCACGAAGCGCGGTTCATTTAGACTATACATGTATTCTCTTAACAACAACTACTCTTTAGAACTTTCAAACAATTACGGATTTGAAGGTTCTCAAAGTGCAATCGTTGCTAATTACCACATCATTAGAATCATTCAAACGATTACGTATTTGAGGTTCTAAATGGTTCTACATAACTTTGAGAATCAAACAATACGTCTATCATTCAATACGTCAAAGCAATGATAACAAGAACACACGGAGAATACCTAGATATTTAAGAACCATGAAATATACAAACTAATGGATCTCACGATACATAGAAGAGTCAAAATGTGAGACAATCTTCAACTAGATTGAGGTTTAGTTATGCATTCTTGACAAAGGAAGAGTTGAAACTACCAAAACTTGCCCTCAGTCTTTTCCAGAGCTTACTGAAATCACTCTCAGCCTTTTCCAGAGCTTACTGAAAATCTTCCAAAGCCTACTGAAAATCGCCTTCAACCTTTCCAGAGCTTGTTGGAATTCACCTCAGCCTATTCAAAGTTTGCCGAGTTGCTCTCAGCCTTTTCAGAGCTTATTGGAATTCGCCTCAGCCTATTTTCAGAGCCTATTGAAATTTGCCTCAGTCTTTCTAAAGCTCTTTGTTTTTGAATCTGGAATATTCCCTCAGCCACAGCCACAGCCGTAGCTCCCTTGTCTAGCTCTCTTGTTTTTGGATATGCAATATTCCCTCAGCCACAGCCACAGCCACAGCCGCAGCTCCCTTCTCTAGCTCTCTTGTTTTTGGTTATGCAATATTCCCTCAACCACAGCCACAGCCGCAGCTCCTTTCTCCCCATTTGTAAATGCTCTCAAATGCTTTTTATATCGGAAATCTAGGTTACAAGGGCATAAAAGGAAAAACTCAAAATTCTACACTTCTGGACTTTGGCTGCAGGGGTTTTTTTATGGAAAACTTCTCCTTGCATATTTTATAGCTTTTTTTAGCTCATTTTGTCTGTATTCTTCATTTGACATCCTTTAAGACAAAATGTAGATAAAATCAATCAAATATAATTCAATTTATCTCCAAGAAATGGGAAGAATATATAAATAATATGAATATTATGCACCCTATCATCTATATTTCTCATGGTTACATGGATGTTTGTATGATTTGTGTTTTTTCATCTTTTTTTCACACCCAGTTATAAACTTCTTGTTTTTTTTTTTAAAAAAACTTCTCACCATTAACAGCAGTGCCGTAGGCTTTTATCTATATTTCTCATTGTTATCGTCAAGGTACTGACTATATCTTGTTATATTTTCACAAGTTTAAACCATAACCTACTTATCCTGTCCAATCCACACTCTCTTCCTCGTCAAAGTATCTCCCCATTTCCATTTTTGCCCTCCCTGTCTTGCGCAAAAAGCGACACCATTTCCAGAACCTTCTCCTCTCTCGAACCTTCTGCATTTCTCCCGCCCCCTCTATAAAACCCCTATTCACTGAAACCCTGACCACTACACACTCACTAATCCCAAAGCATCTCCACATAATCCCAAATCACAACTACTCCAATGGCATCGTCGATCGCTGTCAGGAGATTGACTGGTGGATCATCGGGTCTCCTTAACAGGCTCAGCGCTGCTCGTCCGGTGAATGCAATTTCGTTTGCTCCGGCGGCGACTCGGAAGTACGGTGCTAATGCTCAGATGAGGAGGAGGGATGATGACGAGGAGGAGAATGACTTCGAGTTGGAGCACCGCCGTGGGGTTAATGGTCGTGCAGTTGGTGGGAGAAGGGAGTTTCCGGGATTCTTCTCAGGTTGTTTGATTTTAAGGAAGTTGTGAATGTTTTTGTGGTGGATTTGGTGAAGTTTTGGGCTTACTTTCTATTCTTTATTCTTTATAATATTTGATTTTCACGGAGACTCCTTATTCCCATGATTCCCCGTTCGTTTTAAGGATCCTCGCTATTGATTTGGGGGCAATGTGAATATCATTATTCTGTTTAATCGCTGACTCAAATATTTTCTCCATTTTGTGATTGCGAGTTGCGTTTGTGATATTCTGCTAGGTTAGTACAGCCGTTAAACTGTGCTGGACTTGTAATGGGCTTGGATTTGATATTGTGAGCCGTTTTGTGATGGATTTTTAGTTGTGATTTGGGTATGCTCATAACCATATGGGGTTAAGTGGAAATCTGTGTTCTAATTAGTCACTATTAAGTCACTTTTTCCTTGTCTTTTTGTGATTGCTAGTGGGGTTTGCGATATTATACATTCTTCTGTTCCTCTTGGTTGGCTATCAGACTTCAAATCCTGATTTGAGCATTTGTAGTTGTGGCATAAGTTCATGAGTGGGACATTTGGTTATGTGATTGGTTGGTTGATCATAGCATTTGGTAGATTGTTGTCACGGGTATCTTTTTTTATTGTGAAATAAATACGTTCTCTTAAATTTATTGCTGGATCTGAACTTCTGTATAGTCCTGCGAAAATGAAATGGGGTGGATCCAGAGGTTGAACCTCTATTCTTAAATGGTCTGTTGGTATTGTGCTTGGTTTATCAGTTGAAATCTGTGGGTTGTTGCTTACATTATGTGGTGTATTGTAGATGTGTTTGATCCATTCATGTCGACCAGGAGTGTAAGCCAGCTGATGAACATGGTGGACCAACTGATGGACACTCCCTTGGCCACTCTCTCCCGTGCTGCGGCTCCTGTTGGAAGGAGAGGCTGGGACCTCAAGGAAGATGAGTCGTCTCTCCATCTGAGCATGGACATGCCGGGACTGGGCAAGGAAGATGTCAAGGTGATCGTGGAGGAGAACACTCTGATCATCAAGGGCGAGGGGGAGAAGGAGACTGAGCAGGCAAAGAGGTACTCGACGAGAATAGACCTGACTTCGAAGCTGTACAAGGTGGATGGCATAAAGGCTGAGATGAAGAATGGGGTGCTGAAGGTGATGATTCCAAAGGTGAAGGAGGATGAGAGGAAGGACGTGTTCCAGGTCAATGTTGAGTGAAGTCGGTGAATTAGTTTTATGTAGTTTGATGTAGTTTTCCAGGGTTTATTGGTATGAGACTAGAGGTGTTTTCGTTTAGGTAGATTGTGCTGCTGTTTCGATGAGACATAGTTGTAGTAATGATTGAAATCTCTTTCGTTTATCTTTTCAAGCTCATTTCACATGCTGTATTCCTTCACTCATATCTGATAATTCTCAGCCTAAAAACAAACCTTTGATCAGGAGGGAAAAAAAATAACATACCAAATTTACGGACACAAAAACTACCTAAAAGACTTATGCAACTTGATCACTACTAATAGAAACTTTCGATACATTTTGATCATTTCAAGAGAACACACTTCATTTCAAGAGAACACACTTCATCATAAATTGTGAATATGATCACTATTCTCCTAAAATGATCAAAATGTAGTAATTCGAAAGTTTCTGTTAGTAGTGGTCAAGTTGCATAAATCTCCTAGGTAGTTTTTGTGTCGTAAGGAGTTGAGTTTTTTTAGGCTAAAAATTTGGTATGTTATTTTTTTTCCTCCTGATCAAAGGTTTGTTTTCATTTTAATAAAGACATGTAGAATAATTTATATTTTCAATCTTCATTCTTATTTTGTTAGAATCTCCAACAAGCTTGATATTAGAGTGAGGTTCTTTCAAAGATGGGATTTTCTTTGTCTGCTTCATACAAAAACATGGCTAACAACACCGGAGTTAGTATTTTGCAGCTACAACTTTCGAAAATTTCGTTGTTCAATGGAGATTCATATGAATTTTAAAGCATCAAAATGAAGATATTGTTTTGATCTCAAGATCTATGGGATTATGTCGAAACAGGATACGAAGAAGATAAAGAAGATGAGACTCGCAACAAAGAGCATCTAAAACGAGAAATCAAAGTTTTCTTCATCCAACAGGCAGTGGATGAGTCGATCTTTTCTCGGATAGCTGCAGCTACCACGGCTAAGCAAGCATGGACCACGCTCAAGATTGAATATCAAGGTTCCTCCAAGGTAATAACAATAAAGTTGCAATATTTAAGATGTGATTTTGAAACTTCTTTCATGAAAAATAACGAGTCTGTGTAAGATTTTTTGGCAAGAGTTTTGTCAGTTGTAGGATATATGAGATCCTACGGAGATCAAATATCAGACACAATGGTCGTTGTCAAGGTCCTGAGGAGTTTGCCATCCAAGTTCGATCATGTGGTGACTGCAATCGAATATTCTAAGGACCTGCCCACTTTCTCATTTGATGAACTGATGGGATCACTTGAAGCTCATGAGGCGCGAATCAACCGATCTAATGGGAAGAAAGAAGAAATAGCCTTTCAAACCAAGGGGGAACCTGAATCCTCAAATCAATATGGAAGAGGAAGAGGTCGAGGAGGCTATAGAGGCAGGGGCCGAGGCCGAAACAATATTATCAAGTGCTCATACTGTAATAAATTTGGGAACGCTGATAAGTATTGTTGGTTCAAACCAGAGGAGGCAAATTATGCTGAAAAAGAAGAAGAAGAAGATAACTTAATGTTTATGACAGTAGCAATAACAGAGAAGAAGAATGACATCTGGTACATTGATAGTGCCTGTTCTCATCATGTGGCTGGAGATCGCTCAAAGTTCAAAGAGCTCGATGAGACTGTGAAATCACAAGTACGGCTTGGAGATGATAAACAATTACAGATTGAAGGCAAGGGCATAGTTGAGATCTCAGTAGGTAACCAAAAAAAGTTCATTAAGGATGTTCATTTTGCTCCATCTTTAGTACACAACTTGCTGAGTGTTGGACAATTAAATGAATCTGGTTACATGGTGGTATTTGATGATTTTAAATGCACGGTGCATCACAAAGCCACCGATAAAATTCTTGCTTGTGCTCTTATGTCATCAAATCATATGTCTGCTCTTACTTTGCTGGAAGAACAAAAGAGCCATGGTGAGCAAGATTCTTACAGAAAGTGGCATCAACGATATGGCCATCTAAGTATCAAGGGACTGCAACTGCTAAAGAACAAACAAATGGTGAGTGATCTTCCTGTCATCAAGTCACTAGAGAAAGTCTGAGAAGGGTGCATGATTGGGAACCAAGCGAAGCAACGTTTTTCGATAGGAAAATCGAAGAGAGTTGAAGATATTCTCGAGCTCATTCATGCCGATCTGTGTGGCCCCATGAGAACAGAATCATTAGCTAGAAGTAAGTACTTTCTCCTATTTATTGATGATTTTAGTATAATGAGTTGGGTATATTTCTTGAAGCAAAAATCAGAAAGCTTCGAGTGCTTCTTCAAGAAATTCAAGGCACTTGTAGAAAAACAATGTGGAAACGTTATAATAATGCTCCGTACCGATCATGGAGGTGAGTTTACCTCTGTTAAAATAATCCATAAAAGGCCCAAAGGTCCCAATTGAATGTGCTACTATTCATCATTTCGGGTAGCCCTTCAAAGTTTGTCATCTGAGATCAAACTGATGATAGAGGATGAAGAATCTCTACATGATCATGAGAGATATCGAAGATTGGTTAAGAACTTGATTCACGTTTGGACGAATTTTCAGTTCTTCGGCATCCTAACCAAGCCACTCCGAAAAACTCACATTGATATTATATCTAACAAGTTTGACATATTTGATGTTTATGCTCCAACTTGAGGAGTGTTAAAATAGTCTACAAAAGGACCCAAAAGGCCCACTGAATATGCCTCTATTCATCACTTTGCGTAGCTTATATCGATGAGGTAGAGGAGGCTAGCAAATGAACTAGAGATGTACAGTGTCCTGCTTGTAAAAGACAGCAGCCGCCATGGCTACTACTGTAGCCATGATGGTTGTTTCTATCTAAAAGATTAATTCAAAACCTCAAAATATTTTGATGTTTTCTATGATGAACAAGGAATAAGAAGACGACTAACAACCCCGTATACTCCCGAACAAAATGGTGTAGCTGAACATAAGAATCGAACAGTTGTGGAAATGGCTCGATCAATGTTGAAACAAAAACGAATACGAGACTCTTTTTGGGCTGAAGGAGTTGCCGCAGCCATTCATATTCTCAACCTCTCACCGACCAAAGCAGTATTGCTTCAAACTCAGTATGAAGTATGGAGCAGAAGCAAATCTTATTGGAATGTGCAATCTCTCCATTTATATAGAAATTGATGTAACAAAACTCAAATGTATTAATTGTAATGTAGTTAAGTTGTTTAGGCTAGAAGTTAAGTAAGTAGTTGCAATCTAGGTTAGATGCCAGAATGCAGACGGTTGCAGATGCAAAGGCATAGTGTAGACCATCAGATGCAGACTATATAGAGGACTTTGGATGAACAACTATTACATTGACAAGCAACAAAAGAAGTTGAAGGCTTCACAATGAAGGACTGAGCTTGCAAACGAGGACCAACTTTGCAAGGCACGAACTGAATCATATCTAAGTGCAGACGAGAGTTGCAGCAGAGACTGGGTGCAGACTAGAGTTGCAGTATGGGATGCAGACTGGGTGCAGACTAGAGGTTATAGTAGAATGGATTGTAATAGAGATTGTTGCCAGGGTGGGATCAGAGGTTTGAAGTTAGTCAAGCGAAGATTCAAGTTAAAGTAGCTACGACACAAATTCAGGAGATAGTAGACTGCCAGCGTTGGAAATGAGATGGTGGGAAACACTAGTGGAAAAGTGTCACTTTAGGAACAGTACGTTGTCTACAAAGGTTCGTTCCTTAAGCCTATAAAAGGGAATCGGTGAAAGCTTACTTGGGAGCTGTTGAACGTGGATTGAAAAACAAAGAGTGAAAAGCAATCGAGCTGATTCAAATATTACTCAAAAAAGCAGTTGAAGGTGCCACTAGTCTGCAGAATAACAATTCTTGTAGTACAGTCCAGAATTTGGAGCTGTGCAAAGATCTAGGTTCTTTGTCTTTTACACAAGTTAGATAACTTGTAAAAAGGAAGTTTCTTGTAAGCTCAAAACAAAAAAAAAGTAACACCTACCTCTTGGGTTGACGACATTGGTCACCAAGGGAAGATTGGACTAAGCTCTCGATTATCGTTTGATATCGAGTGTCTGAATCAGTATAAATACTGTGTCCATCTACTGGTTTTATTTCTTTGATATTAGAATTGTTTCTGAAAAATTATCACAGTCGAAAACGAGATAAAGACTCAAAAGAGTCTTAAAATTTCGAGTGCAGACTAGCCAGCATCATATCAGTCTACACAATATCATTATTTCGCATAAAAGACGTTCAAATTGTTAAACAACGTATTCATCCCCCCTCTAGGTTGAAACTCAAACCTTACAACTGGTATCAGAGCCTGACTTTCCAGACCTAACAGTTATTGGAAAGAAAAGGTCACATATCTTACCTACAAAGAAGTTATTAATAGTTTGTTTGTGTGAAATTAAGAATCAGAAATGGCACCACAAAAGTTTACAAAATGTCCCAACAATGGAGAACCTCCAACTTGCTCTCTCAACAAGTTCAATCACTGGAAGTTAAAAATGCTTGCACATCTTAACTCAATCGACGAAAGAATGCAAGACATTGTTCTAAATGGGCCAAACATTCCAATGATGTCAGATCCAAAAGACTCCACAAGGGAAGTACAGCGACCAACATCCCTTTGGACCAGAGAAAACTGGGACCTAGAGATGGTTAGAAGGAAAGCTCTCAATCAAATATACAAGTCCCTGGATGACAACATGTTTGAAATTGTAGTCCATACCAAGACTACACATGAAGCATAGGAGCCTCTACTGATGAGAAATGAAGGAACAAACGAGATGAGGGAAAACAAGAAGGACGTATTAATACAACAATACGAATTGATTTTACTGAGATCTGATGAGAACCTGACCACATTCTTTGAAAGATTCAACATTCTCATCAACAATCTCAAAACCTTAGGAAAGACTTTTGAAAACAAGGAAGTCAACCTAAAGTTTGTAAGATCACTTGGGGAAATCTGGAATACCAAGACAACTGCTATAAGGGAATCCAGAGATCTAACAAAAATGACTCTAGCTCAACTGTATGGTGTTCTGCATACCTACAATCTTGAAGTTGAGCAAAAGAAGCAAATTGATGACACAAGAAGAAAGACACTGGCCTTCAAAGCTCAAGAAAGAGTGTTGAAATCTATGGCAGAAAAGGAAAACAATGACCAAAGCTATTCAAAAAGAGAACCTTCAAAAAGAACTTTCCCCCAAAGACCAAAGATGTTGAAAAGGAAGTTTGCTACAATTGTGACAAACCAGGACACTTTGCTGCTCAATACAGACGAATAATCCAAGACTCGTCTGCACCTAAATTCAAGAAGGATCACAATAAAGTGATATCTGGAAGAAAGGATAGGGGCAAAGCATATGCAGCAAAGAGATGAAGCGACACAGACTCAGATGATAAAGACATTCTGTCAAATGCTCAGCTATGTCTAATGGCAAAGGAAGAAGATCAAAAGCAGGTATTTAATCTCTCTGACTCAGAAGCCACTACAGAGGAATTGAAGGAAGCACTTCAAGAAACCTCTGAAAGCTTTATTTCTCTTTTAAAAGAAAATAAAAAAATCTTAAGGAAATTGCAATTCTCAAAGAGAAGTGCAAATTAAATGAAGAGACTAATAAAATTCTAATCAATGCTCAATATAAGCTAAAAGAAGAAAGCAAGAAAGTGAAGCTTCTCAATGCAGTAGTGGAGACACTTACAATAAGAAACACTTAGCTTCAAAAGGAAGTAGATGTCTGCAATGGCAAGACCTTAGATCTACAGAAATTGATCAACACAGGTCAATCCTTCCACGATAAAACTGGGTTAGGATACAATGAACGGTTGAACAACAATGTAGATAATAAGGTCACTACCAAGAGAATTGAGTAGACCACTACGAAAGTCCTGCAGAAAAGGAACAACTCTACTACATCAACTGTACAGGCCAGAATTGCTGAAAATACAGGATATGTGTACAAGAGCAAAGGCTCTGTTGCACAATCTGTGCAAAGCAACAAAAGTGCAGCTGCATCAAGAAAGAACAACTTTCTCAAGAGAGCTGTACTGAAAAGTGAGACCTCTACTGTGCAAAGAAATTGGAGCAGACTACCTGTGCATACAAATGAAAAATATAATGAAAAGCAGAAGGGAGGAAACTCAAAAAGGGAATTCAAAGAAAAGTCCTATAAAGTTCAACAAAGACCTAACTACTCAGTATGGAACAATCTCTCAAGACCAACTTGGAGAAAACCATACTCCGATATATATGCTCATGTAAAGAGCAACAGACAAAGTTCAGCAGTCCATTTAGAAGCATGAGACCAAAAGTCTACTACTTTAATTGTGGAAAGAATGGTCACACATCATTTGAATGCTGGAACTCACATAAGAAGATAATTCAAGTGTGGATTCCAAAAGCTAACCTATAAGGATCCAAATTAGTGGGTACCAAGTACAAGCTCTATATGTTTTAATTGCAGGAAAGACAAAAGGGCGTATGGTACCTGGACAGTGGATGCTCAGGACACATGACAGGAGATAAATCCAACCTTAAAGATTTCAGGAAAGAACAAGGACCTCTTGCCATATTTGGAGGAGGAAAAGCAGGTACAACTAAAGGTTATGAGACCCTTGGTACAGGTTCTTTAATCTTTAGAGATGTTGCTTATGTCAAAGGCTTAGAACATAAGCTACTTTCTATCAGTCAGTTGTGTGATGAGAACTATGATGTGTCATTTACCAATGATACATGTCAAGTGAAAGATAAGATCACATAAGAAGTCAAGTTATTAGGAACTAGAAAAGAAAACATATATGCAGTAGATTTTGACTCATCACAATCAGAAAAAATCATTTGTTTTTACACCAAAGAAGCTGAAGATACAAATTGGGTATGACACAAAAGATTAGCTCATCTCAACTTCAAAACCATAGCTAGATTATCCTCAGAAAACCTAGTTAGAGGACTTCCACAAATAAAATTTAAAAGGAATAAGTTATACAGACCATGTCAGGAAGGAAAGTAGACTAGGACAAGCTTTAAACCTCTAAACTCCTCTGAATCAACTAGGATTCTTGAACTACTATACATGGATCTCTTTGGTCTAGTAGAGATGGAAAGCCTAAATAGAAAAAGATACACTCTAGTTATAGTAGATGATTACTTCAGATATACTTGGGTAATATTCTTACATAAAAAGAGTGAACATGCAGCCAACTAACAAGATTCCTTAGACAAGTTCAAAATCAAAAAGGAATGGAAGTAATCACAAATAAAAGTGATCATGGTACTGAGTTTGATCAGACAGGAATACATGCCTACTTCAATGACCATGGAATTAAACATAACTTCTCAGCACATAGAACACTCCAACAAAATGGCGTGACTGAGAGAAAGAATAGGACACTAATAGAGGCAACTAGAACAATGCTTGTTGATGCAAATCTATCCAAAGGCTTCTGGGCAAAAGTAGTAAACACAGCTTGCTACATTCAAAATAGATGCACAATTCACAAGCTTTATAAGAAAACACCATATGAATTGTGGAAAGTAAAAACACCAAGTGTTAAATATTTTCATGTCTTTGGGAACAGTTGTTATGTACACAATAATGATAAAAACTACATACAGAAATTTGATCCAAAGGCAAAAGAGGCAACCTTCTTAGGATACTCAACAAATAGCAAAACATTTAGAATATACAATAAAAGAACACAAACTGTTCAGGATTTAGTTTATGTGTGATTTGATGAAAAAGAAATGTTATTAAGAAATGCAAATGTATTTGATGCGGAATGTGTATGCAATGAACAGACTACAGAAGAGGTCATTAATGTTGCAGACGAGGGAGAATCGTATGCATATAGTGACACTGTAGCAGAGGCAAAAGAACAACCTCAAGAACAATCAGAATCAAATGAACAAGACAAAGGAAGATGGATTATGGCACATACACAAGATGACATTATAGGAGATAAAAATGCATCTGTGTAGACCAGGAGAGCAACAAATACAGAATGTCTATCTAGTTGTTTCATATCAGAAATAGAACCTAAGATAATAAGTGAAGCACTAAATGATCTAAACTGGGCGGATGCAATGCAAGAAGAACTAAATAAGTTCGAAAGAAATGAGGTATGGTATCTTACACCAAGACCTAAAAACTATCCAGTTGTAGGATGTAAATGGGTGTTTAGAAACAAATCTGATGAAAATGGAACAGTAATCAGGAACAAAGCTAGACTAGTTGCTAAGGGATATTCACAGGAAGAAGGAATTGATTTTGATGAAACCTTTACACCAGTAGCAAGGTTAGAAGCAATAAGAATATTTCTTTCCTATGCAGCATACCGAGGATTTAAAGTTCATCAAATGGATGTAAAAAGTGTATTCCTAAATGGAAAGCTGAAAGAGAAAGTTTATATTGAACAACCTCCTGGCTTTGAAGACTATGAATATCCAGATCATGTATATAGGTTAGATAAGGCATTGTATGGATTAAAACAGGCACCTAGGGCATGGTATGAAACTCTCTCAACTTTTCTCTGTGAGAATAAATTTGAAAGAGGTAAGGTTGATACCACTCTGTTCTTAAAGAAACATAAGGAACACATATTGCTAGTACAAATCTATGTTGATGATATTATCTTTGGATGCACTAATGATAAGCTTTGTGAAAGATTTATAGAACTAATGAAATCTAAATTTCAAATGAGTTTAATGGGAGAACTTAAATACTTCCTAGGACTCCAAGTACAACAACTTAAAGTTGGAATCTTCATAAATCAATCCAAATACTTAAAGAATACAATTAAGAAGTATGGATTAGATAGTGCAAGTCATATGAAAACCCCAATGAGCACCTCAATAAAGATAGAAAAAGATAAACCTGAAAAGAAAATAAATCAAACCATGTACAGAGGAATAATAGGATCATTATTATCCCTTACTGCAATTAGACCAGACATTCAATATGCAGTCTGCGTATGTGCAAGATATCAATCAGATCCCAAGGAATCCCACTACACTACAGTAAAGAGAATTCTAAGATATCTCAAAAACACTCTAAATCTTGGTATATGGTATCGTAGGGAATCAGATTTTACACTCATAGGCTATTCAGATGTAGATTTTACAGGATGTATAATTGACAGGAAAAGCACAAGTGGATCATGTCAATTTATCGGAGCAAGATTATTATTATGGTTCTGCAAAAAGCAGACTACCGTATATACCTCTACTGCAGAAGCTAAATACATTGCTGCTGGAAGCTGTGCTGCACAGATACTATGGATGAGGTCACAACTTGTAGACTACGGTATAGTACTCTTTAAAATCTCTATATTTTGTGAAAATACGTCTGCAATAGCTATTTCAGAAAATCCAGTTTTTTATTCAAGGACCAAGCATATTGATGTCACATATCATTTTATGAGGGATCATGTGCAAAAGAGTCACATTAAATTGGAATATATTCCAACAAAAAAATAAGTTGCAGACATTTTCACAAAACCCCTTGATGAAAACAAGTTCATTCAATTTCATGAAGAATTGGGTATACTTGATTTAAAACAATAAAATTGGCCAAAAATTGCTTTACTGCTCTACTGCACCATTCAGAGAAAATGCAGACTAGGGACATTGCTCTACTGCACTACTGTTTAGTCAATAAGGGGGTGCAGACTACAATCAATAGCACTCTGCTGCATCTATTTTAGGAAACTAAATCAGTTTTTAAGAACGTTAAATAACTGCTTTCCTAAAATAACGCATAACGGTCAATTAATGACTGTTACTACACAACGCCTAGAAAAAGCACTTACAACGGTCATATTTTCTAAACAAGTATAAAAACCATGATTTTTCAATTAGAAAAACACTTTTCTCTCTCTCTCTCTCTCTAACAAACGCTCAAACCTTCTCTAAAGCGCTCTACTGCATCTAATCGTAAACCCTAATTCTTGAATACTTCAATTAAAGCCTTGAAACATCACAATTTCTTCAAAATCACCTTGAAAATGGCCAACACTCCTTCAAGCTCATCAAAGAGAAGCCAGAAATCCTCATAATCTCAGAGGAGCCCTACGAAAAGGATTGAACTTCAAACTGGAGTCGTGTTTGATTTCAACTCAATTCACGACGAGCAAGAAGAGGTGAGAGACATAATTGATCTTATTGAAGAAGCTGGACTAAAGTCCCTATGTGAGCGAACAAGCCCGATTTACGATAATGAAGTTTTGCACTTCGTCAAGAAAGGAAAAGTTGCAGACAATTTGCAGCAAATCACTTACACCTCTACTGCAAGAGGTGTGACCATCCAAGTCACCCCTGATGACCTTGCACACTATTTCAATCTGCCAAATGAAGAATCCAGAATCATTCCAAAGGAAGTTGTCCAGCCTGGAAGACAAGCAATGCTTAGTGAAGACAAATGGAATAAGGGGATAAGAACAATGAAGAGATTCTTGTCAAAAGAACACAAACTACTTGCAGATATTGTAAAGAAATCCATACTCTCAAGGGAATTTAGCAAGGATCAAATAACTACCGAACAACAGGAGACAATTTGTGCAATTCTCACAAAGACAAGAGTAAACTGGGCGAGTTTACTAATGTATCAGATTGCAAGATCAGTAAGGGCCAGAATACCGCTGTTTGGAAGGATAATAAGCATCATTCTTAAACAGAAATTGAAGCTCTCAGAGAAGGAAGGAAGGCCATGGAATCAATCCAAACAAATCAACGTTAAAAAGAATGGAAAAGCTCTACCAGGACTCACAAAACCTGCAGAACAGCCACAGAAGCCTGTTGAACTACATACCAGAAGGAAGACCAAGCAGCAGACCAGTGGCGAAGTGCAGACGAGGACAGTGCAAGCTCGTTCTGCAAAGAAACTAATCAAAAAGATTTCAGAAGATGAAGAAACCTATTGCAACAAAGAAGAAACTCAGAATAGAAACCTCTGACGAGGAAACAGAATCCGACCGCCCTGTAGCAGAGTCAATTGCCTTGGTGGAGATAGAAGTTCAGTCTGCAACCATGCAGACTATGGAAATCACTTATCAGTTTACAATAATGCAGACTGGACAAATCAATGAGCCATCCTCTTCTAAAGTGCCACCAAAAGCACCAAAGATTGCTGCTCTCCATGATGCAAATGTAGCAATCCAACTTTTGAAGACCGGAGTAGATGAAAATCTCAAAAATCTGATCTCAGAGGCACAAGTCAGCTTCCATTAAGCAAAAGATGGGCCTCAAGCTGAATTCAGACAAAAGCTTGCTGCAGAAGGCTATACCGAAAGGAGATCAAGGACATTGAAGCTAAGATATCCACACTGCAAATAGAACCAATTTCACATACCTCGGTTGCACCAACTCTTTCAATTCAACCCATGGCAGCAGATCCCCCAACAACAACAGCTCAAGAAAAACTCTCTCCTTAGAAGGTTATTGAATCTGTAATGCAAACGATTAAGATAGTAGAAGCAAGTCTATTACAGTAGAAGGCCATAGATACTCAACTCCTCGTAGAAAGGACTCAAGGAAAGATGAAGAAGAAGATCCAAGCCGACAAATTAATCCCGGAGTTTGTATCACAACACAATCTGCCTTTCAAAGGGCCCAGAAAAACTCCAACACCAACACCAACAGCTCTCCCAACACCAACATCAGGGAGAATAATAAGGAGAATCACCAGGTCTGCAAGATCGAAATTGGTCCCTCAAGCACCCAAAACTCTATACCAGATCAATCTATACCAATCATAGACGTTGATTGGTGATATAACTGGATTGACAGAGGGGCAGATTCATCAACTAGTTAAACTCCAAAAGAAAGAGGTAAGCCGAGCAACAAGACCTAAGGAACCTCATTTCTTGATCAATGGAGCTCTTGAATTCAAGGACTCCACATTGAAGACCAAAAGACTCAGACATGCACTTCTTAGGCATGTTGAGTTCGTTAACTCTCTCCAGAGATTGAAGCTGAACTCAACCGCATCCTTGAAAAGCACATCAAGGCAGCCACTGAGGAGGTCAACGAATATCTCTCTCGACCTGATCTGGGAGAACATCAACCCGAAGGAGATGGTGGCAATGATGATAATGAAGGTGACCATCCACAACCAAATCTTCTTGATGATGAAGATGCCATTATCGATCAAGTTGCTACCGAAGAAGTGCCCATGCAGTCGACTATAGCTGAGTAACCTACAGCCAAGGAGGTTGCAGATGAGACATTGGAAGTTGCAGACGAGCTAATGGACGAAAAAGAAGATGAGACAGCTGCTGCAGAAGGAACTGCTCCTCCCACAGTTGTTCAAGAAGCACAAGTAGCACTGCAAGCTGAAGCAGAAGATCATGAAGAACTCTCCACTGATGAATCTGTTGCTGAGACACCACTGATAATTGCTCTTACAGCAGAAGAGGCAATTAATGAGCATGCAGATGAGGAATAAGTCACCTCACAAAAGACAGAAGAACTTCCATACATTGAAGAAGACTCACCTGAAGCTGAGATCCAATCCATTGAAGTCCCAATAAATGCAGACGAGTTCATTGTCCCTGCAGACGAACTCAATCTAGCCGATGAAGACGAACTCCGTCCAGCTGCCATAGACGACCAACAAATAATTCCACTGCGAGCCATTGAAATTATCATTTTCACCCTACCTACTGCATTTGGACTCGCAACAATGGTACCACAAATTCCCTAAGAAATCATGGAGCCAATGTCCAGTGGTACTTCAGCCACCAAAATGACCCCAACGGCCATCAAAGACTTGAAGAAAGTCTTTGAGGAACCTGAAGTCTAGATTCTATATGTTCAACCTCATTCACAGGATACAAGACTTCCCTTTTCACCTTCAGAGAACACAACTCAATACAGACTACGTCAGATGGAACAAGAGACTTATGGAATTTCAAAGATCTCCTTGAGACTTTGGAACCCCTTGCAGCCAACCTCAAAGAAGAAAAGGAGACTCGTAACTTAACATTTGCCACCTTTGGAGAACAACTCAGCAAACTAGCTACTGAAGTCACTGCTCAATTGAAGCAAACCAAATCGGTGAATCTTCACACTCAATGTACACACATCTCCAACTTCAAAAAATTCAAGGAGCAACAGTCTGCTGCACTCCGCAAGCTACATGAAACCATGTAGACGACCAAAAAGAACATTGATGAGCACATGCGAATCAATGACATCAAGTTTGGTCTCCTTGAAACCAAGTTGCAAGTCGTCCAGAGAAATATTTTCTCTGAACTAAAAGGCTTTAGGCTTGCTCTTGACACCCTCAACTCCACCCTCAATGCTAACAAAAAGGGGGCGATACCATCTGAAGAGCAGCAGAGGTCCAAGCCTGCAGACGAGCCACCACAGAACCCCTTTGAGACTCAGGGGGAGAACAAGAACACCTCTGAAGCAAAAAGAAAGAGCTCAGCTGAACAAGGAAGGGACCCTAAGAGACCTAGGAAACATGAGGAGAAAAGGCACAGAAAACGCAACAGAGAATCTGAGGAAGAAAGGCGATATCAGCGCAGAAGAGGGAAAGAGCATCAGAGGTAACCTTAAATGCTCTTTTTTTTTTTAATTAGTTATGTTGTCCTCGACAATGTAATAAAGTTGAAATCAAGGTCAACAAATTATACAAAATCTGTATGAAACAAGAAAACTTGTTATTTTAAATAGAAGTTTTTGTTAGCATCAATTTAGGGGGAGATTGATAGGAATGTGCAATCCCTCCATTTGTATAGAAATTGATGTTATAAAACTTAAATGTATTAATTGTACTGTAGTTACAATATGGGATACATACTAGGGATATGACAGAGACTGAGTGCAGACTAGAGGTTGCAGTAGAATGGATTGCAGTAGAGATGGTTGCCAGGGTGGGATCAAAGATTTGAAGTCGGTCAAGAGAAGATTCAAGTTAAAGTAGCAACGGCACAAATTCTGGAGATAGTGGACTACTAGCGTTTGAAACGAGATAGTGGAAAACACTAGTGGAAATGTGTCACTTTAGAAATAGTACGTTGACTACAAAGGTTCGTTCCTTAAGCCTATAAAAGAGAACCGGTGAAAAGTTACTTGGGTGCTGTTGAACGTGGATTGAAAAGCAAAGAGTGAAAAGCAATCGAGCTGATTCAAAGATTACTCAAGAAAGCCAAGTTGTGAAAACAGTTGAAGGTGTCACTAGTCTGTAGAATCTGGAGCTGTGCAAAGATCTAGATTCTTTGTCTTTTACACAAGTTAGATAACTTATAAACAGGAAGTTTCTTGTAAGCTCAAAACAAGAAGATAGTAACACCTACCTCTTGGATTGACTACATTGGTCACCAAGGAAAGACTGGAGTAAGCTCTCGATTATCGTTTGATATCGAGTGTCTGAACCAGTATAAATACTATGTCCTTATACTCGTTTCATTTCTTTGATATTAGAATTGCTTCTGAAAAATTATCACAGTCGAAAATGAGATAAAGACTCAAAGAGTCCTAAAATCTCAAGTGCAGACTAGCTAGCATCATCTACAGACTACCTGAGTAGTCTGCATACAATACCAGTCTGTGAAATATCATTATTCCGCATAAAAGACGTTCAAATTGTTAAACAACCTATTCACGCCCTCTTTAGGTTGAAACTCAAACCTTACAAAATCCTTAGTACGACATCTTTGAGTGTTCGGATGCATATGTTATGTCTTTCTCACAACAGGATGACATAAACTAGATGGAAAGTCACAAAAGCATGTGTTTATTGGTTATTGCACTAAATGAAAAGCTTATCGTGTGTATGATCCCTTGAGTAATAAGATTACTGTTAGTCGCAATGTTGTATTTGATGAGTAGGCTAGTTGGGATTGGAAAGCCGAAGAGAACAACCAAATTCCTCACATTCAAACTAAAGAAGAACAAAGTACCCTTGAACAAGTCGAGCCGCCCGAAGATGTTGATTCAGAAGGATAAAAGTTTTCAAATTTTGAGAAATCAAGTTCAGCGTTAACATCTCTGAAGGATCTTCTCCAAAAGAGTTAGCTCAACTACGAAGAAGTGAGCGGGGCAGAGTTCCTCGACGTCGATGTTAAATCCTCCTTTCTTAATGGCGGTTTGAAGGAGGAGGTCTATGTAAGTCAGCCACAGGGTTTCGAAAGCAAGACAAAGGAAGACAAGGTACTTTGGTTGCGGAAAGCACTCTACGGACTCAAGCAAGCTCCACGTGTCTGGTATAGTAAGATCGACAATTTCTTCCTCAACCATGGATCTGAGAGGAGCCTTTATGAACCAACTCTCCACGTAAAGAAACAAGGTATGAATGACTTACTCTTTGTAAGCCTTTACGTAGACGATATGATCTATACTAGCTCATCCTTGCACCTTATACATGAATTTCAAGCATCAATGAAAAAGATGTTTGATATGACTGACTTAGGAGAGTTATAATATTTTTTGGGACTGAAGATCATCCAAAGTCAAAAAGGAATATTCATGATAAGAAAAAATATGTGGAGGACACATTGAAGAAATTTAATATGTAAGGATACAAGCTTGTTGCGACCCCAATGAATATAAATTAGAAATTGAGTTCGGATGACAACACAGGATTAACAGCTGCAAAACTCTACAAAAGTTTGGTTGGAAGACTAATTTATCTTAGTCATTCTCGACCTGATGTAGCCTATTCTATTGGTGTCTTATCTTGTTTTATGCATAGTCCAAAAAGCCATCATTTTGGAACAGCCAAGAGAGTTCTTCACTACTTGGCAGGCACTAAAGGCTATGGTATTTGGTTTTACAAAATAGTTGATTTCAGCCTTAAAGGTTTCACCGATAGCGAATGGGCAGGTTCTGTAGAAGATAGGAGAAGCACATCCGGCAATTGTTTCGTCCTAGGTACTACAGCCATATCTTGGTGTTCAAAGAAACAGGCCTCAGTGGCTTACAATGGATTGATGATAGAGCGATTACAATAGATAATTATTAATAGTCTCACTAGCGTCTCTATTGAAAAGTGAGAAAATTTATGAGACATATTTCTTATTGTGATTTGCGACATGCATATCCATCAAATATATGTGTAATGCTAAACATATTAACTTTAAGTAATACAATGTGGTAAATACTAACTACAGATTTAATCATCGATCTTTGAATGTTCTACTTCAAAACTATAAACCAAACATATTTGTAAGCAGCATGATAAAAGTTTTAGATTATCGAAGAAAACAACAATAACATAATTTCGAATTTAAAATATTTTATCTTTTATATACAATAAACAATAATCTATCTAAATGGTCAAAAAAACAACAACAATGATCTATCTATTATTTAGAATAAAAAAGATTAAATATATAATCCACATAAGGATTTAACACAAATGGTCTCATTTCTTGGGGTCATAAAGACCCAAAACTATTATTACTTATTAGTAACCAATAATATGTTTAGTGTCACTCCAATAAGTTCAGGTTGAAGCACCATTATGCCTAGCTAGGTCTTTCTACAAATATAATAAATATTGTAATTGAATAACAAAGTAGTGCTCATATGACCTTAAAGTAAAGAACTTATTGTCCAAAGTTTCTCTTATTAAGCTCTTAAAATTAAAATGAATATGAATTCACTTCAAATGAATGAATAACCATTAGTGTTGTGCGAATGAAATGTTCATGCAATTTATTTCAATAATGCTCTTTAGACTGATGTAAGAGAACTCTTTTTGGGAGATTCTCGATCTACTGGTAGAGATAATGTTTGGTTTGAATTCAATATTTCATAGTTTCAACTCCTGGTAGGAACATGTTTCTATTGTCTCTATAAATGACTGAAATAATCAAGTTATTATCGTACATATCAAATTAAGATATCATTCAATAACTTCTAAATTTGAAGCATGAAATAGAAATCTTATAATCCTCTATTGGAGGTAAAAATCAATGTGTATAAATGAATAAATAAATTACTTGTTTATGATTTTATAATGATCTTTATGATTGAGTACTACATGTACAACATTTATCTTTCTCTTCAAGAGAATAAGAAATATTAAATAACTTGGAAATCTTTCAAAGATTTGTTAGTTCTTCATGAATGGAATCATCGTTCGAGGACGAGTAGATCCTTCAGGAACGAGTTAATCCTTCAGAGATAAATTAATCCTTCGATGATAAATTAATCCTTCATGGACGAATTAATTCTTCAGGAATGAGTTAATCCTTCATGGATTGATATATATTATAAGAATTGCACATCAAACTTCATATTCACCACCTAATCGATCAGGTCACAGAATATAATCGAAGTAACAGGAAATTACCATAATCAATATATGGTATCTGCGAAATTGTTTTTCGCAACTAACATCGTTTTTTGCCTTTTCACCTTTTTTATTATTAAAACTCGTTTACATCCTATTGGGATGACAATCTTTGGGTATATGGACTCTAGTCCTTGATGATAATATTGGAGTGAGTATAGTTTAGTCTTTTACCTCCTTCTATTCATTTAAACTCAATACTTCTGGTACATATGAATAGTTTCAGTATTGGATCCAGATTTTCATTTCGTGACTACTTATCACTGAGAAGGCGAACAATCATCAACGATACTCATAATTCTATAATATTCATTTTCCATTTAGACATAGTTTATTGCAATTTATTGATCCATTTAAAATCAAATCCTCATTGTTTCCATTAATTAATTTAGAATGCATCCATTTTGTATTCCCAGGTTTGTTACAAGATGTAGCTGCTATTATTTCATCGGGTTGCTATCTTCAGGATTTACCTCTTCGAGAGGCACATCAAGTGACAAAAATATTTAAATCATTTCCTTATTTTTTAAGGACAGGTGTCTTGAGTCTTTATGGGTTGTTCATGCTTCTAACGATGACTAGACTCAAGGGAATTTATAAGGGACTTAGACCTTTCCTTAAGATCGATACATACACAAGGCAATTTACTTGCTAATTTTGATAAGTTTAAAATCCTCCAAACTTCTGGTTGGTTAGACTTATGCATGACACATGATAATATATTTGATTTTTCTTCTAGGAAATTGTCCAACATTCATATAAGCTTCAAGCTCTCTCCCTCTAATGTCGGAAAATGTGCCTCATTGTGAATCCATGATTTAGTAATATACAGGTTGTCCCTATGAGACTCCAAATTTTTTTTTTGCAACAAATAAGGCACGTATTACATAAAGATGTCAAGTCTATCTTTTAGTCTAATTTAAATCGTTTTGGAGGTGATAGATATAATTAAATGGCACAACCAGAATATTATGCAAAAAAGATTATATTCGCATCCATGTAGAAATTGAGTTGGGGAACTCATGATATATTATTAACCGGTCTCAAGTTTCAGCTAATGCGTACAATATTGCATGCCTCCTTAAGTTTAAACACAGTTTTGCCTCCAATGAAAATAGCTAGCGATCATTTTCAGCCATCCATATTTGCCAAGCCATTGTGTGTATAGGTTGATGCTTCATGTCCAATATAAAATACATTGGATAACAAGATTTTAGAAAGCGACCGTTACTATTAGATTTATAAAATCTTCGGGATCTTATAATTAGGGATTGCGATCCAAACTTTCATAAGATTGTTAGACATCACGCTAACATATGTTATGAAATTGAAGCATCAATCCGACCATGAGGTACCATCATGATCAAAATTATATAGGACGGATAACCCACACATGTTCTCTTTGACTTTAAATAAAAATAAAGAACTCCATCCATACTCAAATTCGAGGCAATTATTTCATAAATTACTTTGATTAATGCATGCATCACATATATAATTTAATGGATGAAGGATGCTCAGTATTTACTAAAAGTGTGCCCAATTAAATATATGAATATCTTGCTTATTATATTAGACTAATATGAAAACTAAATCCCAAATCGACATAATCATTGCGATGAATTTTATGTTAAAACGTGTCATATTTGAGAGAGTATGACCCGAAGAAGAATGCGAAATACAACTTATATTATGAACTTCAAATACACTAAAAAGTTTAAAAGTTACTATCCTTGATGAACTTCGGGTTCATAATAGTTGTCATTCTCATATATAATACTTGACATATGTGACTCTTCTAGAGTCTAATTTAAATCATTCGCTTAAAAAACAGTAACTTTCATTCATTTTCGTTCACGTTGTAATCTATCCTATCTTTTCTGGAGGATAATTTCTAGTGATGTATTATCTGCTGGGCAATCACTTCTTGCATTCTTCTAAGAATGATGTTATTTAACATAAATATGGATTAACATGCTATTGATATTTAATATTACCATGAATAAACTTATAAACTTTGTTTATTCAAATAAACTCGATCGCTATGTCATATTGTATAACATGCTATAAAAGGAATGATAAAAGAAAAACATAATTATGTGTGTATATAATAACATCCGATAGGCCTATCAATTCGAATCAAGATAGAAAAAACACTTCAACCAAACTATATATGTATACAGAAAGAATATGAGCCACCATTATATATCAGACTAAAAATGATATACCGTTGAAGGGATTCCAATAACTTTTTTTTGTATTGGGATAATTATCATGGCTCAAATTAATTCCATTAGAATATAAGACTAATACATGATCCTTCAAATATTGCTTAACTTAAAATATACTAGTTAGCAATAAGGATAATTCAAATATGATGATTAAATGACCAAAGTCCACAAATGGGGGGCTAAACAAAATTAGGCTATTTCAAAATAGGATAGCAAAGAAGTTTCCCAAACTACATCTTTTCTCAAATTCTAGAGAGAAGAGATATTTTGCGCCATTTTCATGAGAAGACGCAGGACGAATTTGTTTAGAAAGAAGACGTAGACGCCTTTTAGGTTGAAGGCGCAGGTGTTTTTTAACAGTGACGGATCCAGAAAGCAAAGTTAGGAGGGTCCAAACTTCATTAAAATAATTGTTTAGAAATTATATAGGCATCTAACCAAAAGAATTTTACTATTTATGTCTATTTTTAGTATTAATGTCTAAATAAAAGTGAATCAAGATTGAAAAAAAACTTTGGGTTATTATATATTAAAAGAGTTATCTATATGTTCTTATGAACTATAAAGATGAAGTTAGTAGCACATACATAAATCATCTCAAAAATGAAAGAAAGAAGGAGAAAGAAAAAAAATTCAAAAACCATACACAAGAAAAATGATCTTATCTTACTGGTATTACAATATTTTAGGATGAATAGGTCTATTAATCATTCCTTGAAGTAAAGTCTATACGAGAGTAATATATTATATCTAAAAGAGGATAAATGAAATGAATCTAACTCACATTATTCGTACCAAGGAATTTTTAAAAATACATATAAAGAATTTCTAATTATTAGAAAAATGAATACTTGATTACATTATAAGAAACTAAACTTAAAGAATAGTTATAAAAATCAATAGGACAAAGGAATGAAAACGCAAAAACGGGAGACGTGCAGTCGGAGACCGCGCATAGGCATATGCCAGGTGCTAGACCAACTAAAAGCATCTACAATAGTTGGCTCACCTCCAACTCCATAAAATGAGTTTATAATTTATGATTCGAGGGTCTTAATGATTGTGGGGTTTGAAGTGCACATAATGCCCCGCCAATTAGATTTTCATCATCCATTTCCTTTTTCCCTTCAACAACACCTTTTTTTCGCACAAAGTTAAAAGTCAGCCCTTATTTCACTTTTCCCCATGCAGCATTGCCTTACACACTAGAGAAGAAGAAAAAAATGGATATAGAGCCTCTCGACAAGAAATTAGTACAGAGGAGTTCAAGCTTGAGTTTCTCCTAATTTGGATGTAAATTTTTTACGTCATTGTAACCTGATTTTACATGAGAGCCTTCAAAACAGGAGTCTACAGGGTCAAAAACGGTAAAAATGAGCACTGTTGTGGATGCTCTAAGCTACTAGTGGACATGCATAAGTGCACTGACTTTAATTATATATACACTATATACAAAAATCAAGAAATCCAAGGGTCCAGTGCCCCCTCTGGCCCCATAATACATCCATGGTTGTCTTTTTAAGTTGAAAACACATAACGTCTTTAAAACAATAAAAGATGTAGGATGTTTTTAGTTATTTATGAAGTCAAAATCAAAACTCACACTCACATCGTCAGGAGGAAGTATTCACCCCTCTCTCCTCTAAGTATATCCCGTATGCCTCATATTTTTCTTCGTAATTTCAAACAAATAATTTTTATAATTAAGTT
Source organism: Drosera capensis (assembly GCA_001925005.1). Lineage (NCBI taxonomy): Eukaryota > Viridiplantae > Streptophyta > Magnoliopsida > Caryophyllales > Droseraceae > Drosera > Drosera capensis. The sequence continues at coordinate 61,284 of LIEC01012279.1, read as the reverse complement.
TAAAATTTTTAATTCGAAGATTATGCGGGAATACTTCGATGAAGATCCAAAGAAGTTTTTGCAAAAGTTTCGACAAAATTGCAACGAAGTTCTAAAGAAGATCAGGCAAAAGTGCAACGAAATTGAGACAAAGCTCCGTCAAGATTTTTCAATTAAATATAATCAAGTTAATCATGAAATCTTTAACTTGTCCCTTTAATATACATACTTAGATAATATTAATTTAGGAAATAATTAGTAAATAAATATTTAGGTAACATTTATTTTGGAAATAATTAATAAAATAATAAATTAGAGAATTAGGTGATTTAGCCTAAATTGTTTAGTTTTTGTAACTGTAACCCAAACTTTAAAGATGATAAAATTAGTGAAAAAATTGTTATTTATGTACAATTAATCATATTATCATAATTTAGCAAAATTTATTAGTTTAATTAACTATTTGTTATTTAAAAAATATTACCAAATTATATATTTTAAATAGGTTACATTGTTTTGTCTGAAACTATAATACATTGTCATAAATTGATGATGAAATTAGTGAAAAATACTATTTATGTACAATTAGTCATAATGTCGTACTTGAACAAAAAATATTAGCTTAATTCACTGTTTGTTGTTTATACTATATAATGTGATATAATGTTATACGATTTAACATAATTTCAGTGTTAGTGACTAAACTAATTGTTTAGTTTCTGTAACTATGATCCAAACTTTAATTGATGATAAAATTATGACAAGATCACAACTTATTTACAATTTACCAATTTAACAAACAAGTTAGTTAAATTAACTAATTGTTGTTTAAACTATATACCGTTACATAATGTTATTCGTTTTAAGATCATGTTAGTGTTTGATGTGTTTAAAATGTGTCATCATTCCTGAATTTAGTGTAATGTTAGTCATATGATATGAAATGAATATCACACACATTAGTTTAAATTTCTATGAAACCATACTGAAATTAGTGTTTCATTGTCAAAGTTAGTTTCAATTAGTATGAAAGCCACTTGGTTAGTTTAATAGTATGAATGCCACTTAGTTAGTTTAATAGTATGAAAGCCACTTAGCTCTCCGAAAATTCAGTATTAGTAAATATGTTAATTCCTTCAATTAGTTTCATATGTTGTAAAAATTAGCTTCATATGTTATTAGATTAGTACATCGTATTGTTGCCACATATAATTCTGAATTTTCAATCTTTATGGTTTGAAAATGAAATGGGTTTGAAAATTATATAGATATGGTATTTCAAAAATTTCCAATCTTTATCCGTGAAAGCTGCTGGCGGTGAGAAGACAGACGATTTTGATGTTGACCTCTCTATCGTCCCTACTCTTCCAGCATCAGAAGGGATGATTTGAATGCAATACTACGAAAATGATTCTTCATCAAAGTTTGATGATGACGTGGACAACGAAGATGAGGCTGATGCCTAAGGAGACCATAATAACTTGGAAGATGCAAATGTCCATGATTCAGACAATGAGGATGGCGATGATGATGATCACGTGGAAGCTGATGACAGTGAGGGTAAGGATGATGACGATGATCGTATGGAAGCTGCTGATAGTGATAACATTGTTGTTGCTACTTCGACTCTATGATGGAGTCATCCCATTTCAACATTCACCAAAGCCCCTTTTTATGCTCTGCTCTGAATGATGGCCAATGAACTTACAGTTAGAAAGAATAAAGACTCCTGAAGAAATGAAAATCTACAAAGATTGATAGATGAAAAATAGATGTTTTAAATCTTGTCTAAAATGAAGTTTCTATTTCAATAGGAAAAAAAAGATAGAATAGAATATAGAGGGTGGGTAAAAAGGTTCTTTGTGTGAGCTGGAAACTAAAAGCAGTCAAAGATCGTGATGAATCGATTGTTTCCTTTCTCATTACGATCTTAGGGAGGGCATGGAGTTAGATTATAAGAAGAACTGCTTATACAATATTACAGATTTTGTCATCCGTCATGGTGTTGAATATCGTGTGTTAACATCAAAGGGGGTAATAATTCAATTAAGGTACAAACAGTGGAATAAAGAGGATTTACAAATAGCTGCAAATGACATCTCAGAGCCATGAAGCCAAGAGGTAGCAATAGATGGTCAACAGGATTACCGTGGCTCACACTTGCAATACATAGAATTTCGAAGAGGATCATGCACAGTTATCATTACATCAATACATTTGAGTTTTGTTAATACATTTGAGTTTTGTTACATCAATTTCTATACAAAACGAAGGGATTGCACAACCCTATCAATCTCCCCCTAAATTGATCCTAACAAAAACTACTATGTAATACAACAAGTATTCATCCTTCCTACTATTTTGATACAATGTTGAAATTTATTCAACTCAATTACATTGTTCAGGACAACATAATTCATATAGTAACAAAACAGAAACAAAAATTATGGGCATTTGTAGTTTTACCTTTGACGCTCTTTCCCTCTTCTGCTTCGTTTTGGGGTCCCTTTCTTCTTCACTTTCTCTGCTTCGTTTCCTATGCCTTTCCTCTTCATAGATTTCTTTTGTATGATGCTTTGGCCTCTTGGGGTCCCTTCCTTGTTCCTCTGAGCTTTTCCTCTTTGCGTCAAAGGTTTTCTCCTTCTCCCCCTAAGTCTCAGAGGGGTTCTTCTTTTGTTGCACGTCTGTAGGCTTGGATATATGCTGCTCTTCAGATGGTTTCTCCCCCTTTTTGTTAGCATTGAAGGTGCAGGTGAGGGTTTCAAGAGTAGTATGAAAGCCCCTGAGTTCAGAGAATATATTTCTTTGGACTACTTGTAACTTGGTTTCAAGAAGACCAAATTTGATGTCATTGATTCGCATGTGCTCATCAACTTGCTGTTTGGTGGTCTGCATTGCGTCATTTAGCTTGCACAGTACAGCAGACTATTGCTCCTTGAATTTTCTGAAGTTGGAGATATGTGTACGTTGAGTGTGAAGATTCACCGTTCTGTTTTACTTCATCTGAGCAGTGACTTCAATATCTTTTCTCCAAAGATATGTCTCCTTTTCTTCTTTGAGGTTGGCTGCAAGGGGCTCCAGAGTCTCAAGAAGATCTTTAAAAGCATTCCTGAAACATGAGTGCATTTCATAAGTCTCTTGTTCCATCTGACGCAGTCTGTACTGGGTTGTGGTTTCTGAAGGCGAGGAGGGAGGTCTTTCGCCTTGTTGATGAGGTTGAACTGAGACAATCTAAACCTCATCCTCTTCAAAGGCCTTTTTAAGATCTTTGATAGCTGTTGGAGTCATTTTGGTGGCAGAGGTTTCGCTGTATATTGGCTCCAGGAATGCTGAGGGAACTTGCGGTGCCATTGGCATTAGCCCAAATGCAGTCGGTGGAGTGAACACTATATCTTCAATGGCACGAGATGGAGTTGTTTGTTGTTCCTTTACTGCAACTAGATTGAAACTATCTGCATCACTTGTCTTATCTGTAAGTATAAGGACCTCGTTTGCATTTGCTGGGACTTCAATAGATTGAACCTCAGCTGCGGGTGAGTCTTCTTCAATGTCTGGAAGTTCTTCTGTCTCTTTTTAGGTGAGTTGTTCCTCATTGTCATGCTCATTGATTGCCTCTTCTGCTGTAAGAGCAATTATCAATGGTGTCTCGGCAATAGATTCGTTAGTGGAGAGCTGATCAGGATCTTCTGCTACAGTTTGCAATGCCATGTATTCTTTTTGAATAACAGTTGGAGGACGAGCTTCTTCAGCAGCAGATGTTTCATTTATAATTTCCTCCAATGGCTCGTCTGCACCCTCCTCGGCTGCAGGAGTTTCTTCAAGGTTCTTAGCTTCAGTGATGACACTTGTACTCCTTTGGCAGCAACTTGATCGATAATGGCATCTTCATCATCATGATGATCTTGTTGAGGTTGGTCACCTCCATTATCATCATTGCTATCATCTCTTTCTCGTTGATGTTCTCTCAGATTAGGTCGAGAGAGATAGTCGTTGACCTCCTTAGTGGCAGCCTTGATGTGCTTCTCAAGGATGCGTTTGAGTTCAGCTTCAATCTTTGGATTGTTGACAAACTCAACATGCCTAAGGAGGGCATGTCTGAGCCATTTTGTCGTCAATGTGGAGTCCTTAAATTCAAGTGTTCCATTGATAAGGAAGTGAGGCTCTTTTGGTCTTGTCACCATGCTGACTTCCTTCTTTTGGAGTTTAACTAGTTGATGAATCTCCCCTTCTGTCATTCCAGTGATATCCCCGATCAATGTTTGAGATTGATTTGGATTGATCTGGTACAGGGTTTTGGGTCCTTGGGGAATTAATTTGGGTCTTGCAGACCTTGTTGATCTTCTTATAGTTTGGGCTGATGCTGATGGGATTGGTGCAGGTGTTGATGTTTTTGGCCTTTTGATGGGAAGGTTGTGTTGTGACACGAACTCTTGAATCAATTTGTCACTTTGTAGCTTCTTCATCATCTTTGCTTGGGTCCTTTCAGCAAGTTGACTATCTATGGCTTTCTGTTGCAGTAGACTTGCTTCTATTGCCTTGACTGTCTGCATCACAGATTCAATGATCTTCTCAGGAGAGGACTTTCCCTGAGCTGTAGATGTCGTTTTTGTCCATACAACAGTTGCACTGGGTTTTTGGTCACCTGCAATTGTTGAGGTTTCCACCCTTCTTTCCAAAAGTGGAACAATGGCTATCGTCATTGGTGGCTCTGGTGCAAGGGGTTGTATTGAGAGGGTTGGTGCAGCAGAGATACTTGAATCTGGTTCCGTGTAGCCTTTTGCAGTAAGCATTTATCTGAATTCAGCTCGAGGCCTTCTCTTACTTCCTGAAAGCTGACTTGTGCTTCCAGGATGAGGTTCTTAAAGTTTTCACCTGCTCCGATCTTTAGAATTTGGATAGCTATATTTGCATCATGGAGAGCAGAAATCTCTGGCACCTTTGGTGGTACTTTTGAGGAGGAAGCCTATGTGGTTTGTCCAGTCTGTACTATTGCAAATTGGTCAATGCTCTCCTTAGTCTGCAGGCCTACAGACTGGGTTTCTACTACCACCATAGAGGTTGATTCGGCTGCAGGGTTGTAGGATACCGTTTCTTCGTCAGAGGAATCTATTATGGCCTTCTTCTTCATTGCTTTTGGCTTTTTCATCTTCTTTTGAAATGGTATCTTTTTTATTTGCTTCTTTTGAGACCTACTCTATACTGCAATAGTCTGCATTATTCCAATGGTCTGCTTCCCCTTTTGTCTGGTCTGTACTGCCGTAGGCTCCTTTGGCTGGTCTACATGCTTCTTTGAGAGTCCTGTTGGCATCTTTCCTATTTTCTTGACGTTGATTTGTTTTGATTGATTCCATGGCCTTCCTTCTTTTTCAGAAAGTTTCAACTTCTGTTTGAGAAATATGCTGAATATCCTTCCGAATAGCGGTATTATGGCCCTTATCGATCTTGCGATTTGATACATGAGTAAGCTGGCCTAGTTTACTCTTGTCTTTGTTAAAATTGCACACATTATTTCCTCTTGCTCGGTAGTTATTTGATCCTTGCTGAATTCTCTTGAGAGAATAGATTTCTTCACGATATCAGCAAGTAGTTTGCGTTCTTTTGATAAGAATCTCTTCATTGTTCTTATCCCTTCGTCCCATCTGTCTTAAATGAGCATTGCTTGCCTTCCAAGCTTGACGACTTCTGCTGGAATGATTCTTGATTCTTCATTTGGAAGGTTGAAGCATTGCGCAAGGTCGTCAGAGGTTATTTGGATAGTTTCACCTCTTGCAGTAGAGGTGTAAGTGATTTGCTACAGACTAGTTGCAACTTGTCCCTTCTTGACGAAGTCCAGAACTTCATCATTGTACATCGGACTTGTTTGTTCACATAGGGACTTAAGTCCAGATTCTTCGATCAAATCAACTATGTCTCTGATCTCTTCTTACTCGTCGCAAACTGAATTGAAATTAAACATGACTCCTGTTTGAAGTTCAATCCTTTTCGTGTGACTCCTCTGAGATTCTGAGGATTTCTGACTCTTCTTTGATGAGCTAGAAGGGGTGTTGGCCATTTTCAAAATTATTTGAAAGAATTACAGTGTTTCAAGATCTTAATTTGAAGTATTAAAGACTAAGGGTTTCCGATTTGGTGCAGTAGAGCGCTCAAAATATTAGAGAGAGAGAGAGAAAGTTTGAGCGTTTGTTAGAGAGAGAGAGAGATTACAGAGTAAAATTGATTTTCTATTTGAGAATCTACAGTTTTTATACTTGTTTGGGAATTTGACCGTTGTGAGTGCTTTTTCTAGCCGTTACGCAGTTACATTCATTAATTGACCGTTATACATTATTTTAGGAAAGCAGTTATTTAACGTTCTTAAAATTGATTTTGTTTCCTAAAATAGATGCAGTAGAGCACTATTGATTCTAGTATGCACTCTATTTATTGACTAAGCAGTAGTACAGTAGAACAGTAGAGCTAGTCTACATTTTTCATGAATGATGCTAGTCTGCATTCTACACATGCAATAGAGTAGTAAAGCATTTTTGACCAATTTTGTTGTTGTAAATCAAGTATACTCAATTCTCCTCAAAATTCAATGAACTTGTTTTCATCAAGAGGTTTTGTAAAAATGTCTGCAATTTGCATTTCTGTTGGAATGTATTCCAATTTAATATGACCTTTCTATACATGATCCCTGATAAAATGATATCTGACATCAATGTGCTTGGTTCTTGAATGAAAAACTGGATTTTCTGAAATAGCCATTGCAGACGTATTGTCACAAAATATAGAAGTTTTAGAGAATGTTATACCATAGTCTGCAAGTTGTGACCTCATCCATAATATTTGTGGAGTACCGCTTCCAGGAGCAATGTATTCGGCTTCTGTAGTAGAAATAGACAGAGTAGTCTACTTCTTGCTGAACCATGATATTAACCTTGCTCCAATGAATTGACATGATCAACTTGTGCTCTTTCTGTTAACTGTACATCCTGCAAAGTCTGTATCTGAATAGCTTATTAGTGTAAAATCTGAATCCTTAGGATACCATACACCAAGCTTTGGAGTTCCTTTGAGATATCTTAAGATTCTCTTTACTACAGTGTAGTGTGATTCCTTAGGATCAGATTGATATCTTGCACAGATGCATACTGTATACTAAATATCTCGTCTGCTTGCAGTGAGGTATAATAATGACCCTATTATTCCTCTATATATTGTTTGATTTATTTTCTTTCCAGGTCCATCCTTTTCTATCTTTATGGATGTGCTCATTGAGGTCTTCATATGACTAGCATTATCTAATCCATACTTTTTGATAGTGTTCTGTAAGAATTTGGATTAATTTAAGAAAATTCCACTTTTTAGTTGTTGTACTTGCAGTCCTAGGAAATATTTTAGTTCTCGTATTAAGCTCATTTGAAATTTAGATTTCATTAGTTGTGCAAATCTTTCACAAAGCTTATCATTAGTGTAACCAAATATAATATCATCTACATAGATTTGCACTATCAATTTGTGTTCCTTATGTTTCTTTAAGAACAGAGTGATATCAACCTTACCTCTTTCAAATTTATTTTCACAGAGAAAAGTTGAGAGAGTTTCATATCTTGCCTTAGGTGCTTGTTTTAACCCATATAATGCCTTATCTAATCTATATACATGATCTGGACGTTCATAATCTTCAAAGCCAGAAGGTTGTTCGACATAAACTTCCTCTTGTAGCTTTCCATTTAGAAATACACTTTTTACATCCATTTGATAGGCTTTAAATCCTTGGTATGCTGCATAGGCAAGGAACATTCTTATGACTTCTAATCTTGCTACTGGTGCAAAGGTTTCATCAAAATCAATTCCTTCTTCTTGTGAGTATCCCTTTGCAACTAATCTAGCCTTATTTCTGATGACTGTGACATTTTCATTAAACTTGTTTCTAAACACCCATTTGCATCCTACAACTGGATATTTTTTGGGTCTTGGTGTGAGATATCATACCTCATTTCTTTCAAACTCATTTAGTTCTTCTTACATTGCATCCACCAAGTTTAGATCATTTAGAGCTTCATTTATTACCTTAGGTTCTATTTCAGATATGAAACAGCTAGCGAAGCATTCTGTATTTGTTGCTCTCTTAGTATGCACAATTACATTCTTATCTCCTACAATATCATCCTGTGTGTGTGCCATAATCCATCTTCCTTTATCTTGTTCATTTGATTCTACTTGTTGTTCAGATATTTCTTCTTCTTCTGCTGTAGTGTCATTTCTTGTAGACGACTCTTCCTTGTCTGTAGTATTAATGATCTCTTCTGCAGCCTGTTCATTGCATGCACATTTCTCATCAAATACATTTGCATCTCTTAGGAATGTTTCTTTTTCATCATATGATACATGAACTGACTCCTCAACAATCTGTGTTTTCCTATTGTACACCCTAAATGCCTTCGGTTTGTTGAGTATCCTAAGAAGTTTGCCTCATCTGCCTTAGGATCCAATTTTTGTAAATAGTTTTTATCATTGTTGTATATATATAGCATATGCATCAAAAGGCATGAAAGTATTTAACACTTGGTGTTTTTCCTTTCCGCAATTCATATGAGGTTTTCTTATAAAGCTTGTGAATTGTGCACCTATTTTGAATGTAGGAAGCTGTGTTTACTGCTTCTGCCCAGAAGCGTTTAGATAGGTTTGCATCAGCAAACATTGTTATAGTTGCCTCTATGAGTGTCCTATTCTTTCTCTCAGCCACACCATTTTGTTGGGGTGTTCTTGGTGTTGAGAAGTTATGCTTAATTCCATGATCATCTTAGTAGACATCTATTCCTGTCTGATCAAACTCAGTGCCTTGATCACTTTTAATTGTGATTACTTCTATTCCTTTTTCATTTTGGATGTAAGAATATTACCCAGGTATACCTAGGTTAGCAGACTACATGTTTCACTCTTTTTATGTAAGAATATTACCCAGGTATACCTGGAGTAATCATCTACTATAACTAGAGTATATGTTTTTTTTCTTAAGCTTTCTATCTCAACTGCATCAAAAAGGTCCATATGCAGTAGTTCAAGAATCCTAATTGATTCTGAAGAGTTTTAAGATTTAAAGCTTGTCCTAGTCTGCTTTCCATCTTGACATGGTCTGCATTTTTTTTTTGTGGGAGTCCTCTTACTAGGTTTTCTGAGGATAATCTTGCTATGCTCAATTCCTCTGTAGTAGCTTCTGAGTCAGAGAGATCAAATACCTGCTTTTGTTCTTCTTCTTTTGCCATGAGGCATAGCTGAGCATTTGACATAATATCTTCATCATCAAAGTCTGTGTTGCCCCATGTCTTTGTTGCATATGTCTTGCCTCTTTCCTTCTTCCCAAGGGTGGCCTTGTTGTGGTCCTTTTTGGATTTTGGTACAGACGAGTCTTGAGTTGGTCATCTACATTGAGCAGCAAAGTGTTCTGATTTGCCATAGTTGTAGAAGACTTTCCTTTTCTGCATCTTTGTTTTTTGGGGGAAGTTCTTTTTGAAGGATCTCTTTTTGAATAGGTTCTTGAACTTCTTCTCCATGAGTGCCAGTTCTTCTAATAGATCTTCTTCACTTCCAGACGAGGTGTCACTGTTCTCCTCTTCTGCCATGGATCTCAAGACTCTCTCTTGAGCTTTGAAAGCCAAGGTCTTTTTCCTCACATTATCAATCTCCTTATTCTGTTCAACTTCAAGGTTGTAAGTGTGCAAAACACCATAAAGAGTAGCCAGGGACATCTTTGTCAGATCTCTGGATTCTCTTATAGTAGTTGTCTTTGTGTTCCAGGTTTTACCAAGAGATCTTACAAACATGAGATTGACTTCTTTATTTTCGAAAGTCTTTCCCAAGGTTTTGAGATTGTTGATGAGAATGTTGAATCTTTCAAAAAAAGTTGTCATATCTTCATCAAACCTTATTGATTGTATCAATACGTCCTTCTTATTCTCTCTGATCTCATTAGTTCCTTCTTTCCTTAGCATTAAAGCTTCCCATGCTACATTTGCTGTCTTGGTATGAACCACAATTTCAAACATATTGTCATCTAGAGATTTGAAAATTTGGTTTAGAGCTTTTCTCCCAACCATCTCTAGATCCCAGTATTCTCTGGTCCAGAGGGTTTTTAGTCGTTGTACTTCTCTTGTTGGGTCCTTTGGATCTGGCATCATTGGAACATTTGGTCGATCCAAGACAATATCTTGCATCCTGTCATCAATGGAGTTGAGATGTGCAGGCATTCTCAGCTTCTAATGGTTGAACCTGTCGAAAGAGCAAGTTGGAGGTTCTCTACTGTTAGGACATTTTGGAAACTTTGGTGGTGCCATTGTTGATGATAATCATCACGCAAGCAAACTGTTAGTAACTTCTTTGTAAGTATAATATGTGACCTTTTATTTCCAATAACAGTTAAGTTTGGAAAGTCAGGCTTTGATACCAATTATAGGGTTTGAATTTCAACCTAGAGGGGAGAGGGGGGTGAATAGGTTGTTCAAGACTTTAATGGTCTTTTTGTGCGAAATAATGATATTGTGTAGACTAGTATTGTGTGTAGACTACTCAGGTAGTCTGCACATGATACTATATAGCCTGCACTCGAGATTTGAAACTCTTTAAATCTTTATCTCATTTTCGGCTGTGATAATTTGTTAGAAGCAATTCTAAGTATCAGTATAGTGAAAGCAGTAAATGAACACAATATTTATACTGGTTCAGACACTCGATATCAAATGATGACCGATAGCTTAGTCCAGTCTTCCCTTGGTGACTAGTTTAGTCAATCCAAGAAGTGAATATCACTATCTTCTTGTTTTTGTTTACAAGAGACTTTCCTTTTACAAGTTATCTAACTTGTATGAAAGACAAAGAACCTAGAAGCTTTGCACAGATTCGGACTCTAGACTCTACTGCAAGATTTTGTTCTTCTGCAGACTAGTGACACTTTCGATGTATCTTCACGACTTGGGTTTCTTGAGTAATCTTTGAGTTGCTAGATTTCTTTGCACTCTTTGCTTTTCAATCCATATTCCACATCACATCACATTAAGCCTCACCAGTTCCCTTTTAAAGGCTTAAGGAACGAACCTCTGTAGACAACGTACTGTTCCTGAAGTGACACTTTTCCACTAGTGTTTCCCACCATCTCGTTTCCAACACTGGCAGTCCACTATCTCCAGAATTTGTGCCGTTGCTACTTTAACTTGAATCTTCACTTGACTGACTTCAAACCTTTGACCCCACCTTGACAACCATCTCTACTCAATCCAGTCTTCTGCAACTTCTAGTCTGCACTCAATCTCTGTCACAGCCTTAGTACCCAGTCTCTGCTACAACTCTAGTATGCACTCAGATCTGATTCAGTTCATGCCTTGCCAAGTTAGTCCATGTCTTCAAGCTCAGTCCTTCACAGTGAACCCTTCGAGTTCTTTTTTTGCCTGTCAATGCAATAGTTGTTCATCCAAAGTCTTCTCTGATGGTCTGCATAATGCCTTTGCATCTACAACCGTCTACACGCTGGCATCTAACCTAGTCTGCAGCTACCAACTTGACTTCTAGCCTGAACATGCTATCTACATTACAATTAATACCTTTGAGTTTTGTTACATCAATTTCTATACAAAACGGAGGGATTGCACATTACTATCATATGTGCTCATTACTTCGCCAACAACTTCGAAAAATACATGAGTTCCAAAACCTGGGGAACAGGTTGATGACGCTTTGTTATGAGCGACATATGACGAAGTGGGAAGTCAAGATGAACAAGATACAACATGAGAGCCAAAAGACATACGACTGGATAGTTAACGCTTGTGATGTTGAGAAGTGGTCGTTGGCTCATGACAATGGGAGGAGATATGGTATCATGATTACCAATCAATCTGAGTTGTTTAATTTTTTCCTCAAGGATTGCTGATCTGTCCCTATTACTGCGTTGGTGTTGTTCACATACCATCGCTCTAACTTCTATTTCATAGATCGGAGGATCAATGAAGTTTGAGACAGGAATCACTTAAGGGTTGGTGATGAGCCCTTTAGCTCTACATCATTTTCAGCACTTTAGTTTCATCATCTTTTTAAATTCTTTGTAGTTCTAATGGTGTTGTTGTTGTAAACTTTAGTTTTTCCATCGATGAGTTCGAACTCAACTATCTGTGCCAGTTCTGTTTTCAATGCAATAAGGCCTTACTCCTTTCTTGAGACAACTTGATAACTCAACTATCTGTACCAATTCTTCATCTCGTTATATCTAATTTTGTCATGTGGTTATTTAAGTAGATGCCGCCGCGTATGAGACTACGCATGATATATTGGAGACCATAGGGAGATGAGGAGCAGCCTACCGATACACAGCCCCACCGATTATCCTTCCGATAGTTTCCTATCATGGTCGATGCTCGTAGCCTCTAGACATAAACCATCAGTTTTTTGAGAGAGCGGTAGTGGAGCTCCAGCATCATTGGAGGTGAAGGCGAGATTGTTGACAATATGGACATGTTGGGTCCACTAGTAGGTATGGTCATGACTTGTCAGGCACAACACTGATCGGAGGTCACCATCACGGCAGGTAAGTTGCCCTAGCAATCACAGGGTATACTTGCAAGGAATTCAAAGGTAATATCATGTAGCTAATAGGTCGTTATATACATTTATGAACATTATCATGACATTAATATAATTCTTGCAGAACGAAACTAGTTAAACACCTCACAAACAACAATGTTCTTCGTCAATCCTCATATCGAGGAAATCAAAAAACTACAATCAATGAACGAAATCGACGGAGAAAATCAGGTGCTATTTAACAAAAGGAAGATTTACAAAATGATGAAACAGTGGAACAATGCAATGAAAAAACAGAAAAAACTATTACAAGGATGTTAGAGTATACTTTACCAATTAAAGTAAGGAATAACAAGCTAGTAAAATTAAAACAATTAGCTCCACAATTATGCACAATTATTGATACAATATACAAAAAATAAACGTTTTACGGGTGAAAGTGTGTTTTTGCACATGGGATGCAACCATTATTAAATTCTATGAAATTTATTCATGATATTACAACGCTTGCACAAAGTGTCATCATAAAATGGGGAACAACTTAATTTGTGACAAATGCTCGGATCAGTCAACCAAGTACACTCAAAGGTAAAAAAATTTTATTATGCAAACCAACACTTTCAATTTTATAGGTTTTTTTATTCATTAGTATACTAACAATAAACATACTCGAACAGGTACAAAATAGAAGTAGAGATCAAAGGCAACACAACAACTAATAACGGAAACTAAAAAGGTAAAAATGCAAGGACCAATTAAAATTATTAGAAAAACATTATATGTATGTAATGTCGCTGATGTTCAATATATTAATATCGATAATGCCACAAAATGTAGAAATAACGAAAATCCTCGAATTGCTCAAAAGAATAGTCAAACAAAGACAGATTTTTCAAGTCAAATTCAATGAAAAGGACATCAACAAATGATACCACGATTTCACTATAAGTAAGATACTTGACATCGATGAAGAAAAGAACAAAGTAGCAGGAAGCATTAAAGTAAAATTGGAAGATGACAAGACACATCAAAACATCGAACACATATCAATAGATTTGCAATCAGACATCGACTCGACAATGATTGTATTTTATCTTTGGACGAAATATGGGATAGAAGATGAGAAAAGACAAGTGTTGGAAAAAAGATCTCAAGAAGGGAAAACAAATGAAAGTGGATAGCCAAAACCACACGTCATCGTGCAAAAACACCACAGTGTTAATATATTTTTAATCATATTTTTAAGACTTTGAATATTCATCATGATTTAGACCAATATTTTTCAGATTCTTAGTCTTTATTTATGTTACACAACATTGTTTGAATATGTTTCTCAATTAAAATAGAAGAATTTTATCATCATGGATAATATTTCACTACTAGTATGTGTTTCTTTCAACATGGAAAAAAATCCGATGATAAAACAACAACACAATGCGCACGACAATACTCTTTTTCTGTGTTGAACCATTTTTATGTCGAACCATCAATTGGAAAAACAACAAACCATCTAATTAAAATAAAAAACAAACTAAAATTTTAATAGCTTTAAAAACTTTAACAACATTTAAAAAAAAATCTAATCTAACCAAATTCTCTGGCATATAATTTCTAAACAATCTATTAAAAACTAAAATTATTAAGAGATTAAAAACATCAAACTAATCTTTAAACAGAAAATAATATCCACTCTGAGCAAATTTTCATGTATATAATTCCTATGTATATAATTCCTAAAACCATCTAATTAATAAAACAAATAAATCTAATCAATTTTTAACAAAAAATATCTAATCTAATTATACTAGCATGGATTCCATTATGGTTTTATAGGCTTATATCGTAACTTTCCATTTCGGGTTTCATTGATTCGATTCTATTAGAAACGTTTTCTCAGAATCAGATCCTTGATCGTCGATGGCAGAGACTAATTCCATGGTCCTAGTTGATGAATTTGAATTGGTTTAGAGTGTTTTTGATAAAATTTGGAGTCAAAGCGAGAATTTTATGTTCTGATTTTGTTGAACAATATCTGGTGAGAAATTTGGTTTCGAACATATGAATTTTGATGGGTTTTGAATAATTTGATAATTTTGAAGCCTGAATAAGAATTTTTTGTTTTTGATTTCGTTGGAGTGAAAATTAGGGTTGCCCAAATGATGTACCTTTATGGGTGGGTTTTGGAGTTTGAACTTTCAGTCCTAATCTTTGATATGGTAAGAAAAGTGGATCACGCCAGGGGAAAGCATGCCAGGGAAAAATAAAGCCACCTCGCACTATTCAGTGTTTTGTTAGGAGTCGAAAAGAAGGAAAGAACACCTTGTTTGTTTTGTTAGGCAATACACCGTCTCTTCCCGCTCAAAATAGGATGTAGATTATTTTGTCAAAAGCAGCTGAGGGGTAGAGCAGAAATAGATTAAAAGAAAAAAAAAATCAGAAAATGGGAAAGTTTTTCCCACCAACTTCTTTTATCTCTCCACGCAGCACCATCACGATCTAAACCAACAAGTGGTATCAAAGCAAGAGGTGATGTGTGTAGTGTCGGTGAGAGGTGGTTGCCAATGAACAGATCAGTCACCCTAGCCCAGGAACGAGCCACCAGTAACCCCCCGACCACAGCCGCCATATCCCGCAGCCACGAGATCCTACGTCGCAGATCCAGCCACTCTAGAGATCACCAGATCCCATAGCCTCGACACCGCTAGGGGAAGATACAACTCCGTTCTTGCCACCAAGTCTTGTTGCCAACAATTCGCATAGCCCTATGTCGCCCTAGAGCTCGAGCTATGTCGCCAGGACCCGCTCCTGCCGTTGGCCGCAGCCTCTAGCTCCGAGGCCATCGTCGTCACCATCATCAAACAGCGATCAGCATAGCCGACCGTGTCTTCAAGGGCATCCTCTACAACCAAGGCCTCGAGAATGGGTACAATTTCGTCTCTGCCAATGAGAGCTCACGAGGTGGAGTTGGCGACAGAAGGAAGAAAGGAAGGTGTTGGAGTTGGTCAGACTTGGGACTAGAGAGGGAGGAAGAAAAGGAAGAGACGTGAGTGGAAAAGCAAAAGTCTAAGTAGAAAAACGTGAAAAAGAAGTCGCGCATGATTGAAAAAACAAAGAAAAAAAGGATTCACGTGAACAAAAAAAAAAAAGGATTAAGAAAAAAAAGGGAGTGGGAGATAAGGCGTGCGGTCTCCTTATTTTCGAAAATCTTTCCCAAGGTTTTGAGATTGTTGATGAGAATGTTGAATCTTTCAAAGAAGGTTGTCAGATCTTCATCAGACCTCATTGAGACCAGCTCGTATTGTTGCATCAATACATCTTTCTTATTCTCTCTGATCTCATTAGTTCCTTCATTTCTTAGTATTAAAGTTTCCAATGCTTCATTTGTTGTCTTGTTATGAACCATAATTTCAAACATGTTGTCATCTAGGGATTTGAAAATTTGGTTTAGAGCTTTTCTGGTCCAGAGGGACTTTGGCCGTTGTACTTCTCTTGTTGGGTCCTTTGGATCTCACATCATTGGAACATTTGATCTATCCAAGACAATATCTTTCATCCTCTCATCAATGGAGTTGAGATGTGCAGGCATTCTCAGCTTCTAGTGGTTGAACCTGTCGAAAGAGCAAGTTGGAGGTTCTCTACTGTTAGGACATTTAGGAAACTTTGGTTGTGCCATTGTTGATGATAAACTTCACACAAATAAACTGTTAGTAACTTCTTTGCAAGTATAATATGTGACCTTTTCTTTTCAATAACCGTTAAAGTCTGGAAAGTCAGGCTCTGATACCAATTATAGGGTTCGAGTTTCAACCTATGGGGGGGTGGTGAATAGGTTGTATAAGACTTTATTGGTATTTGTTTTTGGAGAATACTTGTTTTGAGAAGATTACTGCTTTATGTAGACTATTAGGTACTCCGTAGATAACAATTAGTAGTCTGCAGTAGAGACTTGAAAGCTCTTTGAGTTTATCCCTTTCACGTTGTGATGATCTATTGGAAATAGTTCTTAAATATCAATGTAATGAAAAGCAATAGATAGACACAACATTTATTCTGGTTGTGACACTCGATATCAAATGATGATCGAGAGCTTAGTCCAATCTTCCCTTGGTGACCAGTGTAGTCAAGCCAAGAGGTGAGTATCACTATCTTCTTGTTTTAGACTTTCCTTTTATAAGTTATCTAACTTGTATGAAAGACAAAGAACCTAGATGCTTTGCACAAATCCGAGCTTTGGACTCTGCTGCAAGATTTTGTTCTTCTGTAGACTAGTGACACATTCGACTATATCTTCACGACTTAGCTGTCTTGAGTAATCTTTGAATTGCTAGATTGCTTTGCACTCTTTTGCTTTTCAATCTTTGTTTTTCAGCAATTTCTCAATAAGCATCACCTGTTCCCTTTTAAAGGCTCAAGGAGCGAACCTTCATAGACATTGCACTATTCCTGATAGTCCACTCATGTCCCCCACCATCTCGTTCCTAATGCTGGCAGTCCACTATCCCCAGGAACTGTGCCGTTGTTACTTTAACTCAAATCCTTGCTTGACTGACTTCAAACCTCTGACCCCATCTTGGCAATCACCTCTGCTGCAATCTAGTCTGCTGTGACTTCTAGTCTACACCCAGTATCTGTTACAACCCTAGTCTGCATCCCATACTGCAACCCTAGTCTGCACCCATGGTATCTGTTGCAACTCTTGCCTGTACTCAGATCTGACTCCGTTCATGCCTTTCCATGTTGGTTCTTCATCATCATAGTCTGTCTCACTCCATGTCTTTGCAGCATAGGCTTTGGTTCTTTCTTTTCTTCCAGAATTCCCCTTGCCATAGACTTCAGGATTTTCTATTGAGCTTTAAACGCTGGAGTCTTCTTCCTAGCCTCTTCTATTTGTCTTTTCTTGTCAAATTCTAGATTGTATGTATGCAGTACACTATACAGTTTAGCCAATGATATCTTTGCTAGGTCTCTGGATTCCCTTATTGATGTGGCTTTTGTACTCGAGACCTCACCAAGTGATCTTATGAACTTTAGGTTGACTTCCTTATTCTCAAAAGTTTTCCCCAAAGTCATGAGATTATTGATAAGTATATTGAACTTTACATAGAACCTGATTAGGTTCTCATCAGATCTCATACTGCTGTATCAGAACATCTTTCTTATTTTCTCTAATTTCATTGGTTTCTTCGTTTCTAAGCAGTAGAGCATCCATGCTTTTTTTGAACTGGTTATGTGAACCACTATTTCAAACATGTCATCGTCCAGAGCTTTGAATATCTGGCTTCTTGTCTTCTGTCCACTAGTACCAGATCCCAATAATCCCTTGTCCAAAGTGACTTTGCCTTCTTTACTTCATTGCTTGCCTCCTTTGGATTTGGCATCATTGGTATGTACGATCTGTTAGTGATGATGTCTTGTATCCTTCTATCTATGAATCCAAATATAAAACCATCCTTAACTTTCAATGATTGAACTTGTCGAACGAACATGTTGGTGGCTCTCTGCTGTTGGGACACTTAGGTAGCATTGGTGGAGCCATATTTTCTTTACAAAAACAAACTATTAGTAACTTTTTGTCTTGGAGATGTGCCTCAAGTGTGGCCTTCTCCATTTTGTCTTGGAGCTATTGTTCCACACTGAGTAGTTAGGTGCATATTGATGTTCATAAGGCCTTTCATTGATCATTTTCTTTGGATTCATGGCCTTCTGCACCTTATGGTAATTTATATCAGTTTGTGCTGATGGTCTGCTCCAGATTTTTAACCTCTGGATTTGAGCAGTAGAGACCTTACATTGCTCTAATGAATGTTTAGTAGAGCTTTTGCTATTCTGCATGCCTTATGCAGTAGAGCTTTTTCTCTTTTGCATTCTCTTTGCAGTAGAGTCATTACTTTTCTACAAGATTTTTACAGAGGTTTGCCTTTTCCTTGCTTGTGATTAACTTTTCATTTACTTTATTATTTAACGAGTCATTATAACCTAACCCTGTTTTATCATTAGAGGAATTACCTATATTGAGCAATTTTTACAAACACAAGGTCTTTCCATTCTGAGTGTCTACTTGCTTTTGAAGCTCGGTATTTCTCAATGTGAGTGTTTTCACTACTTTATTGAGAAGCTTACATTTTCGTTTGCTTCTTTTAGCTTATCTTGATCTTTGACTAAGCTTTCCTTGGTTAGTACATAGAAATTGATCTGAGAACACCCTTTGTACATAGGCTTATCTCAGAAGGATACTAACAGAGCAACCGGTTACAACCACAACTTCTGATAGGAATGTACAATTCCTTCATTTGTATAGAAATTGAGGTAACAAAACATAGATGTATTGGTTATAACGTAGTTAGTATGTTTAGTTTAGAAGTCAAGTAGTTGTTGCAGTCTAGGTTAGATGCCAGTGAGCAAATAGTTATAGAAGTATTAGGATCTTGCAAACCACCAGATGCAGACTACTATAGAGTACTTTTGATGAACAACTATTGCATTGATAAAAAATAAAAGAACTCGAAGGCTTCATAATGAAGGACTAAGCTTACAGACGAGGACCAACATGGCAAGTCATGAACTGAATCAGATCTGAGTACAGACAAGAGTTGCAGCAGAGTCTGGATGCAGACTAGGATTATAGTATGAAATGCAGACTAGGGTTGTGGGAGAGGCTAGAAGTTACAGCAGACTGCATTGTAGTAGAGATGATTGCTAGGGTGGGCTCACAGGTTTGAAGTCAGTCAAGTGAAGATTTGAGTTAAAGTAGCAACGACACAAATTCTGGGGATAGTGGATTGCCAGTATTAGGAACGAGATGATGTGGAACACTAGTGGAAAAATATCATTTCAGGAATAGTGAGCTGTCTGCTTAGGTTCGTTCCTTGAGCCTTTAAAAGGGAACCGGTGAGGCTTATTGAGAAATGCTATTGAATAAGGATTGAAAGGAAAAAGAGTGCAAAGCAATCAAGACATTTAGAGATTACTCAAGAAAGCCAAATCGTGAAGATATAGTTGAAAGTGTCACTAGTATGCAGAAGAACAAGTCTTTTAGAGGAGTCCAGAGCTTGGATTCATGTAAAGATTCTAGGTTTTTTTTATCTTTTGTACAAGTTAGACAACTTGTAAAAGAAAGGTTTTTGTAAGTTCAAACAAGGAGATAGTGATACTCACCTCTTGGCTTTACTACACTGGTCACTAAGGGAAGACTAGACTAAGCTAACGAAAAGGTCTATTTAGTGTCTGAACCAGTATAAATACTATGTCTATTTATTGCCTTTATTGCATTGATATTTAGAATTGTTTCTAACAAATCAACACAGGCAAACAGACTCGTTGTTACATCAATTTCTATACAAATAGAGGGATTGCACATTCCTATCAGACTCGTTGAACAACAATGCAGATAAAAAGGTCTTTACCAAGGAAGTTGAGCAGACCACTGCAAAATTTCTACAAAAAAAAAAAACAAAAAAAACATTCCTACTGTAGCAGGTGTCAAGAAGAATGTCTCTACTGTAGCATATGTGCATAAGAGCCAACGCTCTGCTACACAAACTGTGTAAAACAGAAAAAGCTCAGCTACACCAACAATACTGAGAAAGAACAATATGCTCAAGAGATCTCTACTGCAAAGCAGGATCTCTACTACTCAACCTCAAAGGAATTGGAGCAGATTACCAGTATATGCTTATAATAAATATAATAAGAAGCAGAAGACAAGAAACTCTAAAATTGAGGAAAGGCCTTATGAAGCTCAACATACACCTAACTACTCAGTATGGAATAACTTCTCAAGATCAATTTGGAGAAAACAATATTCGAGACACACTTGCTCATGTCAAGAGCAGCAGACTAAGTGGAGGAGACCACTAAGAAGCATAAGACCGAAGGTCTACTACTTTACCTGTAGAAAAATCGGCCACAAATCATTTGAATGTTGGAACTCACCCAAGAAGATAATTCAAGTGTGGATTCCAAAAGCTAACCAATAAGGACCCAAATGAGTGGGTACCATGTACAAGCTCTCCATGTTTTCATTACAGGAAAAGAAAAAGGGCATATGGTACTTGGACAATGGATGCTCAGGACACATGATAGGAAACAAGTCCAACCTTGAAGATTTCAGAAAAGAACAAGGACCTCTTGTCATATTTGGAGAGGAAAGGCAGGTACAACAAAAGGTTAGTATAGGTTCTTTAATCTTTAGAGATATTGCTTATGTTAAGGGGGCTTAGAACATAAACTGCTATCTATTAGTCAATTGTGTGATAAAAATTATGATGTGTCATTTACTTATGATACATGCCAAGTAAAAGATATGGATCTTTTTGGTCTAGTTGAGATGGAAAGCTTAAACAGAAAAAAGTATACTCTAGTTATAGTAGATGATTACTACAGATATACTTGGTAATATTCTTACATAAAAAGAGTGAAACATGTAGACTGCTGACAAGGTTTCTTAGACAGATCCAAAATGAAAAAGGAATAGAAGTAATCACAATTAAAAGTGATCGTGGTACTGAGTTTGATCAGACAGGAATAGATATCTACTGCAATGATCATGGAATTAAACATAACTTCTCAGCACCAAGAACACCCCAACAAAATGGTGTGGCTGAGAGAACGAATAGAACACTTATAAAGGCAACTAGAACAATGTTTTCTGATGCAAACTTATCTAAAAGCTTCTGGGTGGAAGCAGTTAAGACAGCTTGCTACACTAAGAATAGATGCACAATTCACAAGCTTTATAAGAAAACCCCCTATGAATTATGGAAAGGAAAGACACCAAGTGTTAAATACTTTCATGCCTTTGGATGCATTTGATATATACACAACAATGATAAAAACTATTTACAGAAATTTGATCCTAAGGCAGATGAGACAACCTTCTTAGGATACTCAACAAACAGCAAAGCATTTAGAGTATACAATAAAAGAACGCATACTATTGAGTAGTCATTTCATGTATCGTTTGATGAAAAAGAAACATTCATAAGGGATGCAAGTGTATTTGATAAGGAATATACATGCAATAAACAGGCTACAAAATAGGTCATTAATACTATAGACAAGGAAGAGTCGTCTGCACATAATGACACTACAGCAGAGACAGAAGAACAACCTCAACAACAATTGGAATCTAATGAACAAGACAAAGGAAGATGGATTAAGGCACATAGAAAGGATGGCATAATAGGAGATAAGAATACATCTATGCAGACTAAAGGGCAACAAATGCTGAATGTCTATCTGCGTGTTTCATATTTGAAATAGAACCAAGGTAATAAATGAAGCTCTAAATGATCCAAACTGGGTAGATGCAATGCAAGAAGAACTAAATGAGTTCGAAAGAAATGAGGTATGGTATCTCACACCAAGACCCAAAAACTATCCAGTTGTAGGATGCAAATGGGTGTTTAGAAACAAATCTGATGAAAATAGAACCGTTATCAGAAACAAGGCTAGATTAGTTGCTAAGGGATACTCACAAGAGGAAGGAATTGATTTTGATGAAACCTTTGCACCTGTAATAGCAAGATTAGAAGCTATAAGAATGTTCCTTGTCCATGCAGCATATCAAGGATTTAAAGTCTATCAAATGATTGTAAAAAGTGCATTCCTAAATGAAAAGTGTGTTATATTTTGACGCACATCACCAAATGAGATCGGTTCGTAAGACGACATCAAAACTTCCGCTTGGAGTTCATAATTACCTAATCAATTTGAGTATTCGAACTCCGTTATTTTGATTATCGATATACATAATATTCCAACATTGATATCATAGCATGCGTTTTAATTTGGATTGGATGATTTCATATCATTAGATCTCGTTAATGATAAATCCAATTTTTATTTGATATTCTATCCTATACTCCTCCCATCACATTTAGTAAAAACAATTTGATTGGATGTAATGATGTAATTTATTCCTACACATAGCACCCAAAAACCCTCCAATGTCAGTCGCTGTAACGTGATTTCATGAGGATCGATGCTGATAGATTTAGCCCTAAAACTTTTACAACTCAGCATAGCCAATATCTAACTCATACAAGAACAATTCACCATCACCTTCAGAGCCTCTGGCCTACTGAATTTTACACAAAAGTGCAGAACAGAGCCTTCACTGGATTTAAAGCCATTAGAGCCTTCACTATCTCGAGATGCCCATTTGCAGGAGACAAGTGAAGCAGGCCATCGAGCTCCTCTGCAAGCTCAGGCTTCCTTTTTAGTAACTCAATCGAGAACTCCAAGTGGCCGAGCTTAGCTGATATGTGTCGGTGAGACGAACAGGAGAAGGAAGCCGAAGCTTGTCGTCCACAGTGAATGTTGCACTTTTAAAGAACAAAGGGCCTGCACTCTGCATGCATGCAGCAACAATTAAGTTGTTGGTGGTTGATGTCAGGGGTAAATCTTTACAGGGAGCCGCATTGAACGGAAAAGCACATGGGTGATGCAAACTCGATTAACGATTGACATTCGTTCATTTAAATCTGAGTCTCTCATATTTAACGGGGTGCCTCTTTCAATTTGAGTCATGAAATAAACGTAAAGAAAGATACTTAAGGAAATAAGAATATATATTAAATATTATAAAAATAATATTTTTTTTATATGGCATTAGGTTTTCCTATTATAATATAAAAATATTTTTATGGACTTTCAGCGATTGCTATAGCCGTTAGCGGAAGTCTCCTGTGAACGGAATATATATACTTTTGGTTATTGACCTTCTTTTACTCACAGGTTATGTGTTTCATTTTCACTTATGCCTTTAGATGCTCTTGAAGAGCCTTAGTGCGAGACTTGCATTGCATGTAGTTCGTCACGCCATCTATCAAGATAATGTATTAGTTGGGATTTATTCTGTAGAATAAGTCAGTGAACTTGTAGTGTTTAAGATTTCAGGAAAGATCATGTAATATAAATTGTAAAAAATTGATTGCTAGAGATAATCTGTAACCTTGTAAACTAAATGCTTCTATGATAATAATGTAATATAACTAGTTAGATGTTTTTCCTTGTCTTCTATACCTAAGACCCGCTTTGGATAGAGAGGGTCCTTAGCGACATAATGCACACGTCAGCTTAAGCTTGACATGATGACGAACACGTTGTACTCGACTAAGAGAATGATGAGGGATATTCAACTTCCTCTTAAGAAGATAGATGTTTTTCCCTATGGCTACATGTTGTTCTTGAAGGAGGAACACTGTACTTGGAGTCATGTTATGTTTGTGGGGTATCTCGATATAAGGAAAACCTAAGCGGCAAGAAACAAGTTGCTCTACAAGTATTGAGATATTTCTCGATAACTCAGAGGCTTCAATAATTGTATGCAATCAAGAATAGTGCCGAGGCAATATCTTGACACTCTACCAAGTACAGTGTTGAAGATAAGATGTTGCATCCATAAGACAGTGAAGCTTGGAAGCATCTGGATGTGGAATTTCCTTAGTTCTCTACAGAATCAAGAAATGTTCGCTTGGGATGGATAGATTTTCTCTTTTTGATAATTCCTGATCCAAGTACTCATGTTGGTCTGTGATACTAACGTCATACAATCTTCTTTATGGCTTGTGCCTGAACACTGAGTTCATTATGTTTTCCATGATCATTCCTGGGCCTAAAAGTTCAAAAGGAAATCTAGATGTATACTTGTAGTCTTTGATTGATGAGTTTATGCATTTGTGGAGCTTTGGGGAGGACTCATATAGTATTTATCAGTGATAGACCTAGGGTGAGATGTATCTTAAGGAGGAGCAGAGTAACCTTTGCAAGAACTATTTTGATCATAGGGTCGATACTAAATCAAGATATTATTATCGCAATTGTGGAGATTGGGGAAATTATTATGATTCACATATATCGTCCGTGTTCCAAAGAAATTGGGGATATTTTCCATGAGATAACTCTGAGAAAAGGGCTACTGTCATTCCTAGAGGTATAACCTAGAAAGGGAGGGGATGAATAGGTTGTTTTAAAACATTTTCGATATAAGATAGTAGAGTGTTTAACTAGTATGCACTAGTGGTTCTTGCAGACTACAAGATGCATCTACTATAGAGACTTATGCTTTCAAAGATTCTCTCTTTACACTCTTCAAATTATTTCTAACAGTTCTAAAATGTAAAGCAATTCAAGAAAACATAAGAACACAGGATTATATACTGGTTTAGACACTCGTTATCAACTAATCAACAAGTGCTTAGTCTAGTCTTCCCTTGGTGACTAGGGTAGTCAAGGCAAGAGGTGAGTTCACTATCTTTCTTGTTTATGACATACAATATAACCCCTTTTCAAGCTCATAACTTTCTCAATGCTAAGAACCTAGATCCTTGCACAGGTCCTTCCTTGGACTATACTACACCTTCTTGTTCTTCAGATCAGACTAGTGAACTCGCTTCTTCTTAATTCTTTGTTTCAACTCACTCAAATGAATTTCGATTTTTCTTCTTTCAACGAATGTTCAAATATCATCGTTCACCAATCTTTGTTCTCTGAACTTCTTTGATCCCCTTTTATAGGCTGAGGGGATAAGAACCCTTGACTATACTATTCAGATTTGGATAGCCTTTTTCTATTTTCTCATAGTGTCCCCATCACTGATGTTGACAGACTTACTTCAGCTTTTCTAATCCTAGTATAGATTCTCTATACCTCAAGTCTTCGATTTCACCAATCCTTTAATCCTGGTGCAGCCTACCAATCAGCCCTGCTGTTCTCAATCTAGTGACACGTAGTTTGTACCCATTACCGTTGAGATCTTGTCTGCACTTGGTCACTGTTGTAACCTCATCTGTACCCAGCACTGTTGTCTGTATTGTTGTGTTAACCCTTGTCAACAAGATTGACCCTATATCTTGAAGCATTTGTAGGTCTTTTACTATACATGTATGTCTTAGCTGCCTTGCTGAAATCTCCCTGTAGTTGGCTAAATCTGGTGGCCCACAATGATCTCTATCTATGGTCATCTACTCTTCCATATTAAACCCAGACGACATATTACTATTTTGATTTCTAGCCTAAGCACACTAACTAGATCGTTTTTATTACTCTTAAGTTTTATTAATCAATATTTATACAATTGGAGGGATTGCAAATTCTTTTCAATCTCCCCTTAAATTAATGCTAACAAAACTTCTATGCAATGAAATAGAAAGATAACTTCTTACATTATTAGGGAAAAAAAAATTTCAAGCTAACGCTATATTTCAACAGAGGATTTACCTATTTTGTTCTCCTCCTCTGCCGTGCTTTAGAGTGTAGTCTTCATGTTGTCCTCCATGCCTTCTCTTCTCCCCCTGAGGCCTTGATTGTTCCTATGAAGGCTATCTATACTTTGCTGACCTTTCTTCTTCTACTGTAGCTTGAGGTCTTCTTTTGAGTTCTTCTACAGGCTTCTGCCTTGCTACTATTTCTATTTCCTTCTCTTTTGCTGTTGCATTCTATGCCTTTTTGTTAGCATCTCCTTGAAGAGATGCTGTGAGGCTTCAAATGTAATTTTGAGAGCTCTCAACTTCGAGGAGGTGAGTTATTGAGTAGCCATGGCCTTAGTAGTCTCAACTTACATCTTAGTTTTCAGTAGACTTAGTCTTTTGTCATTGTTGAGAATATGTTCCTGAAGCTGCTTTTGAGTGGACTAAAGTGAGGTCTGTAGTCTACGTATATCTACTGAGTGTTGTCCTCAGATTTTTTTTGAGATTTGAGGAGTTAAGCCTTTATTACTGAAGATTAAGGGCCTTGCTCCATTGAATCTATTTTAAAATACCTTAAGCCATGTTAGAAAGGACATCATGAAACTATTCAAAGCATTTGTTCCTTGTTTCCTTTTCTGAGGCCAGCTCATCTGTAACTGGTTGCAGTTTGTCAAGATGGTCTTTAAAGGCATCTTTACTCCATTGATGCATATTGTAGACTTCATGATCCAGTTGTTATAGCCTGTATTCCACTGTTGCCTCTTGAGAGGATGGAGAGGGCTACTGTGCCTGAGTGATCCCAACAATGGTTATGTCTCTTGCTGTGGGGGATGGTCTTTCATGTACCTTTGTCAACTTGACCTCTTCTAATGCTTGTTTCAGACTTCTGGATGTAGTTTGAGGTGTCATGGGTGTATTGAATATTGCACCGTATAATAGACCTTGTGGGAATCCCACAGATAGAGAGTCTGCCCTAGTTTGCTTTAGGCCGAAGAAGGATGTGGGAGGGAACAACAGATTCAGAAGGAATATCACTGACTAGGAGCTCTTTGATTTCCTAAAGTATCATCCCTTTAGAGGAGATGTCTTCTGTAGTTTGCTCTTTCTTGACTACAGAAGTCATTTCAAAGCCCTGGTATTCAATTCTGACCACTTTCTCCTTGTGCATTGGTGTTAGGTCAAGGGTTGTGATTTCTCTTAATGCTTCTTGGTGAGTGTGTTCCTCCTTTACAGATGGTCGAATTTCTCTAGTAGCAGTGGTCTGCTCTTTCTTGTGAAGTAGGATTTGTTGCTCTTTCTTCAGAAGCAGGCTCTACTGCTACTAATCCTTCTATTGCTGGTTAATTTGCTATTGATGCCTCTGCTACTTATCCTTCTCTTGCTGACTCATTTGCTATTACTGGTTCTTCTTCTGTTGGCTTTGTTACTGGCTCTATTACTGGTACTTCTTCAATACCTTCTCTGGAAACTTCATTAATTATTTCATCATCATCATGACTTTCTTCTTCTTGATGATTGTCATAATCTCCAAGATATGGTAGTCTACCAGTGATTGGTCTTGACAGATAGTTATAGATCTCTAGGGTTGCTACTCTCACATGCTTGTCTATCATTCCTTTTAATTATGTTGCCACCTCTAGTGTGTGGACAAACTCCACAGCATGTAGTTGAGCCTGCTTGTGCCTCTTTACCTTCGGGGTTGAGCCTGCTTGACCCTGTTGTTGATACCCTTATCACTGGTCCTTCTTCTGTTGACTCCTCTGGTACTGTTGGTTCTTCTTCTGCTGGCTTTATTGCTAGCTTTATTACGGGCAGCTACTCAATAACTACTCTAGCAGCTTCATCAATCATTTCATTATCATCATGACTTTCTTCTTCTTGATGATTGTCATCATCATGATTATCATCATCTCTAGGAGATGCTGATCTGTCAATGGTTGGTCTTGAGAGATAGTCAAAGATCTATGGGGTTACTGCTCTGGCATGCTTGTCTATAAGTCTTCAATTTTGCATCCACCTCTGGTGTGTGGATAAACTCCACAGCATGTATTTGAGCCTGCTTGTGCTTCTTTGACATTAGAGTTGAGTCTTTGATCTCTAGGGCTCCACTGAAGAGGACGAGTTGTTCTATCTCAGCTTCAGTCAGATTATCCACAATGCCAATTTCTATCCTAGTTCCATCAGGATTGATTTTGTATGTGATGGTAGGGTTCTGATGGGATTATTTTTTGTCTTTGAGTTATAGCCTTTAACTTCCACTTCAATGGAAACTAATGTCCTGTATCTTGGCCTCCTTTTTAGTTTTGCCCAGTAGTTCATCCGTTCTTTATCTATGCTTTGTTATCTTTGCCTCCATGGATTGGATGGTATGTAGAGCTTCTTTTATTTCCTCCTTGTCCGCAATTTCTGTTGTGGTTGTTGTTCTAGCCCATACTCTAGCAATTTTATTTTGGGTGGATATTCTGCTTCAACTCCTACCAACTCCATTCTAGTAGTAAAGATGGGAATGAGTGCAGTTGTGGATGATTTCACCTCGGGTGGAGTAGGGCTAATTGCTAGAGCAGCTGCAGTGAACATGCTAAGTGGTTGATCAATTGATATCTTTCTCATGTTGGCCTCGATATCTTCAATTTTTTTTTTCTTTTGTATCCTTTGGCACTCAGCTCTTATCTGAATTGTGCCATAGCACTTCCCTAATTCCTTGATAGCTCGGTAGTTCTTCAAAGATGAGTTGTTGGAAATTCTCATCAGCCCTTGTCTTGAGGTACTTTAATGCAATGTTTGCATCATGAAGTACAGCTATTTCTGGCTTCTTTGGAGGGATCGTCTTTGATGATGTTCCTCCTTTAATGGTTGCAAGAAGAATCATTTCTGACCCAATTATTGATTTCTTTACAATGACTTCAGTCTGCTCGTCTGCAGGAATTGATTGTGTTACTTCTTCTTCCAGAGTTGCTGGTAGTGCTGTAGATGTCCTTGATAGGGTTTCCTCTGCTTCTTCAGAGGTTTGCATAATTAATTTTCTTCTTCTAGCCTTTGTTTGTTTCTTTTTTGTAGTCTGCCTCAGTCGACCTTCGATAGACTTCTTGGCAACTTTCTCCTTTGCCATTACTGTGAGTTTCTTGATAGGTTGATCTAAAGCTATTGATGTGGTATGTACATCCTTTGCTTTCTTTCATAGGCCAATTGGCTGCTTCGTAAACTTCTTTACATGAATTTGTTTTGCAATTGTGCATGGCCTACCTTTCTTATTTGAGAGATTGAGCTTCTCTTTGAGGATGATGCTCATGATGCTACCAAAAAAGAGGTTGTCTTGCTTTTTTCTCATTTCAAGGGTCTTCTCATAGTTTCTTGCATTTTCAAGTCATTTAAGTTGTTTTCATTGTGTTTTTAACCTTTTGAAGTTCTTTTTGAGTGTTTTAAGCTCATTTCCAGGGTCTTTTCATAGTTTATTGCATTTTCAAGTCATTTATGTTGTTTTTATTGTGTTTTTAACCTTTTGAAATGCTTTTGAGTGTTTTAAGCTCATTTCAAGGCTCTTTTCATAGTTTCTTGCGTTTTCAAGTCATTTGTGTTGTTTTTATGATGTTTTGAGCCTATTAAAGGGGTTTTGAGTGTTTTAAGCTTATGTCAAGGAGCTTTTCATAGTTTCTTGCATTTTCAAGTCATCAGAATTGTTTTTATTGTGTTTTTAGCCTTTTTGAAATGTTTTTGAATGTTTTAAGCTCATTTCAAGGCTCTTTTCATAGTTTTTTGCATTTTCAAGTCATTTCAGTTGTTTTTATTGTGTTTTTAACTTTTTGAAATGTTTTTTGAGTATTTTATGATCATTTCAAGGCTCTTTTCATAGCTTCTTGTGTTTTTAAGTCATTTGAGTTGATTTAATGGTGTTTTTAGCCTTTTTAAGGGGTTTGAAGTGTTTTAAGCTCATTTCAAGGGTTTTTTCATAGTTGCTTGCGTTTTTATGTCATTTGAGTTGTTTTTATTGTGTTTTTTTTACCTTTTTGAAGTGTTTTTGAGGGTTTTACGCTCATTTCAAGGGTCTTTTCATAGTTTCTTACGTTTCAAGACATTTGAGTTGTTTTTATGGTGCTTTCATCTTTTTGAAGTATTTTTTGAGTGTTTTTACCTTATTTCCACTGACTTAGCTAGTTGATACATCATAAGCCTTGCCGAGTTGATTTTGTGCTTTGTTAAGATTGCACACATGATCACCTGGTTATCAAAGGTAATTTGATCCTTTAAGAATTGCTTTAATATGATGACCTTCTTGATCATATGGCTAGGAATTTTTGTTATTTTGATAGATATTTCTTCATTGTTCTGTTTCCTTCCTTTTGATGATCTTTGCTTAGCATCACATGTCTTCCATGGCTCACTACTGAGGCTGGGATGCCTCAAGGTACTTCATTTGAAACTTTGAACAATTATTTTAAGTCTTTGGGAGAAATAAAAATCACAATCTTCTTACTTGAGGTGTATGTGATGCATTCAACGGTATCTGCAACCTTGGTCTTTTCTATGAAATCTAACACTTCTTCATCATCCTGTTGGTTTTCTGGCATAGGTACTTCAATCCAGCATCTTGTATCAATTCTATAATCTCCTTGACTTCATCAGATTCCCTTTTAGGGTTTCAAAGTCCATGACAACTTTAGTTTGTAGCTCTACCTTCATTGATGGGCTTTTTCGATCTTTAGTTTTGTTACTCTTTGATGGTGTATTAGAACGGGTGATGGCCATTTTCGAAAGTATTTGGACTAGAGTGTGAAAAACAAGGGCCAATGACAGGAGAAACAAGGTTTGAAGACCCCCGACAACGGCCCTGTGCATCTCAAAGACATCACAGACATATGCGCCAACATAGAAGAAATTGTTCTTAGTGATGGTGAAAATGGGTTGACGATGTTGGAAACTGACAAGCCAACTTGCTACCGAGAAGTAGTAGTTGAGAATGCCTGGTATCACGCAATTCAGAAGCAGTTGGAGTCCATCAAGAAAAAACCCGAGGAGCTCAAGGCACTTGAGGCAAGGCGAGCAAGGGCGGAAGAGGAGCTGAGGTTGCGGTATCCCCAATGACTAGCCATTCAAGGAGGAGAGAAGATCAAGAAGAAGGTTAAATTGGTGTATGCTCCACCTAAGAAGAATGGCGTTGGCGACAGCAAGACGAAACCCGAGGGAAAATTGGAGAAGATGCCCGATGGGAAGAAGAGCGACGAGAAGAAACCTAAAGAGCCTCCTGTCAGCACAATGGTATTGTCGAAAGAGTTCATTGTGATAGATGCACTCAGAAGATCAAAGCGGATCGTTGTCAGCATCGGATAATGGGTGTTCGTGATCTGGAGCCATGTCAAGATTGGGGATTCCTCATACTGGTAGATTGCCACGTGTTTTATGTTAGGTGTAGTGTGTGTGCTATTTATCTCCAGCAGAAGTGGTGTGTAGTGTATGGAGTGTGGTAGTGTATGTGCACTAATAAAGAAACAAAAACAAAACGGAAAAGGGGGATTTTTGTTCTCCACCAAACACCACGACTATCTAACCCGACCACCACGCACCATCACCCGCCACCTATCCTAAGCCAAGTGAGGCTAACAGGTCTGAGTTTGCTATCTTCCATTTTTGGGTTTTATTGGGTTAAGAACACTACCTAACTACCACACAATTGAATAATCATGAGTTCATCAGATTGGGTATCAAGAAAGGTAATGTTGTAATGATTTTTGGCCCGAATTTGATCAATTATGGTTTTTGTTTTCTTGGTATAGGTTGTCTTGGTGCTATTGAGACGATGTCAATCTAGGTTATAGTGAGAGTAAATTGATGTTCATGTGCTCGATGGTGAGCAGTTGAAGTCGGGAAAGGGTCATTTCCTTGCATAGATCACTTTTGGACTTTGCAGTAGGTTTTGTACTTTAGGCAGACTAATGAACTCTTCTTTCTGAGATCTTCAGTCTAGCATGTGAGAATGATTGTACAAAAAGTTGTTGGAAAATTTTCCTCACTAGATATTTCTCACACTCGTCAACCTTTTTTGTCTCGAAAAGTTCCTCTTTTATAGGGCTTAAAGAATCGAAACCAATGACTATACCATATTATATTGACAGTTATGTATAAGTCCCTTGAATTATCCTCAATGATGTTGACAATTTTCCCTCACTACAGCCTTCAAGGTCATATAGATTTAAAACCTTAAATCAATGAATAAAGAATATGGAAGAACCATAGCAACTCGTACAGATCTCAAACCTTACACCTTCGATTTGATAGTTTTCCGGATCCTCATCCATTCACTAACAAGACTGCTATATTCAAAGATTGTTGCGCTTCTTCCTCTGCTGTAAATCAGCTCTGTTGTACCCACTCTGCTGCATTCTATGACATGGTGTTGATCCTGAGACTTTGGTCTTGGATCCTGATAGATTTATGGTTCATTCGTTGTCCATATTCATCCCAAACACTTATCTAGGACTCTTTAATGTCGATTACATCTTAGTAATCCATAATGACCTCCCATCAGTGATCCTCTACAACTCGATTATATGCCTACTAGACTGTATCTGACCATCCTAGTTCTCAAATTAAGTGTTTGACCATGAATATGTCATAATCTAGAGTTTTGTTTATCAATTTATATACAAATAGAGGGATCGCACATTACTAACAATATTTTTTATCTAGAGTGTATCTATGCTTGGCTCGTGAATCACATGATATGTCCATTGTGTCGGGATAATCTCATGCCACAATCTGAGGACTTTGAAGCTACAAAAGATTATCACGGTTTATCAGATTGTGAATCGAAGATCGAAAGTGAAATTCCCTTAATCGAAGATAAGGATAATCATGTGATTCAGATTACAATCGGAAAAGAAAAAGGCATTTGTTTTTTTGTTTGTAATGCATGTCGATGAATGTGGACCTCCTACTAATGAATATGTATTACAGTTGATGTTTCATGCACTACAATATTGTCATGATATACTACAATTTTTTGTTGTATATACTGCAACAGTTTTGTTCCATGTATTGCTACATTGATTACATGTACTAGGTGGATTTTGACCTATATTAGGTGGCTTTTGACCTATATAAGGTGGCTTTTGACCTATATTAGGTGGCTTTAGACCTATATACGGTGGCTTTTGACCTATATAAGGTGGCTTTTGACCTATATAAGGATGAATGATTTCAATATAAGTTATTATACACACATCATGTTTCATATGATGCAATGTTGGTGAATTGTCGTTCTATGTAAAATACTAGGAATTGCATATTTTTGCTTTTCACCTCTTTCTTGAAGTAATGTAAGGGTTGTCGACTATTAGTGAATCTTTGCAAAAGTTCATGAGCGAACTAGTCTCACTTTATAATCCTTTTAAGAGCATTGTGCTCTTGGTGTATTAAACATGAAGTTTGTACTCTTATATTTTGAATCACTCAAGCTTTCTATATATAAATGTTGGTGTTCTTTTACTAACAAGTTAAACATAATTAGAGAGAGATAATTACATCTACCTAAGGGATAAATACATGTACCTAAGGGATAATACATCTACCTATGTGTAACGTCCAAGTTTCAACCTAGAGGGGGGTGAATAGGTTGTTTTAAAAATTAATCAAATTTTTAATGCGGAATACTAGTTCTTTGCAGACCAATGTTCTATGAAGAATACTTAGGTAGTCTGGTGATGACAATTGGTGGTCTTCACCAAAGAGTTCAAACTTTTTGAGTTTATCTCTGTTTGGCCGTGATGATTTGTTTCTAACAGTTCTAAATATCAAAAAATAAAAACAAGTAATAGACACAGTATTTATATTGGTTCAGACACTCATTATCAAATAATAATCGAAAGCTTAGTCTAGTCTTCCCTTGGTGACCAGTGTAGTCAAGCCAAGAGGTGAGTATCACTATCTTCTTGTATGAGCTTACAAGAAAACTCCTTTTCACAAGTTATCTAACTTGTACAAAAGATGAAGGACTCAGATCCAATTCTAGACTCTATTGCAAGATGCGTTCTTCTGTAGACTAGTGATACCCCTTTCACTGTGATCTTCACGAATTAGCTCTCTTTAGTAATTTTTGAACTTATGATTTCCTTGCATGCTTGCCTTTCAATCTAATTCAACAACCTTACTTCAATAAGCCTCAACGGTTCCCTTTTATAGGCTCAACAACATGGTATTGTTTCTAACATGACACTTTGCCACTCGTATTCCCCACCATCTTATTTCGGATGCTCGCAGTCCACTATCTCCAAAAATTGTGTCGTTGCTGCTTTAACTTAAATCTTCGTTTGACTGACTCCAAACCTTTGACCCAACCCTAGCAATCATCTCCGCTGCAATTTAGTCTATTGTAACCTCCAATCTGTATCCAGTACTGTAAGCCCTTGTCTACACCTTATAACCCTAGTCTTCACTAAATCCCATCTGCAACCTTAGTCTGTACCCAGATCTGATTCACTTCATGCCTTGCTATGTTGGTCATCGTCTGCAAGCTCAATCCGAGATCCTGAAGCCTTTGAAGTTCTTTTGTTGCTCAAGAATGTCTTAGCTTCTTAGCCAAAGTCCTTTGTAGTAGTCTACATCTGGTGGCTCACATGATGTCCATCATCTACAGCCGTCTACTCTCCAGCATCCAACCTAGACTGCAACTACCTACTTGACTTCTAGCCTAAACATACTAACTATATTATGACTAATACATCTCAGTTTTGTTACATCAATTTCTATACAATATGAGGGATTACACATTCCTATCAATCTCCCCCTAAATTGATGCTAACAAAAACTTCTATGTAAAACAAAAAGTTTACAATTTTTCTTCCTACTAGTTTACATTGTTTTCAAACCAAAAACAAAGCAAAAAAAGAAAGAGCAATATAGATATTTATGCTTACCTTTGATGCTCCTTTCCTTTGTTGTGCTTATGCCTTTGTTCCTCTTCTTATTCTTTTCTACATTTTGGAATCCTTTCTTCTGACTCTCTGTATCATTTGTATTCTTCATCGGACTGCTCCTATGATGTCTTTGTCTCTTTGCAGACCTTTCCCTTTCTTTGTGAGAGGATTGTCTTTTCTTGGTTATAGAATACTTCTCCCCCTGAGTATCAGCTGGGGTCTTCTGCTTATCTACTATCCTAGGAGTCTTTTGAGGCTCTTCTTCAGTCTGTTTCTCCCTCTTTTTATTTGCATTCAGGCTGAAGGTGAGAGCTTCAAGGGCAGTGGGCACAACTTGGAGTTAAGAGAATATGTTCTTTTGAACTACTTCCAGTTTGGTTTCAATTAATCCAAACTTGGTGTCGTTGATGCGCATGGTCTCATCGAGTTGTTATTAAGTGGTCTACAGAGCCTTATTTAGCTTCCTTAGATCAGCTGTATGTTGGCTTTTGAACTTGTTGACATTTGAAGAGTTCAATCTGTATTGTTGAAGGTTGAGGGCACTGGATGTTTGCATTTGGTCAATAACCCCTGCTGTCAGCTTGTCAAGTGAAGTCTGTATGTCTTCAAAGCCTTGGGTTCTTATTTGCCTCTCATGTTCAAACTCTTCTGCTATTGGCTATAGGGTGTCAAGCAACTCATGAAGTTCGTCTTTGTCAAGTAACCCATATTGTGTGTTTACAAATCAATGGGTCTGAGTATAACGTGTCTGAGTATCACGTGTCTGAGTCTGGTAGTCTTCAAGGTGGAATCCTTGAATTCAATTTTCTGAAGTTGGAGGTGCTAATTCTATTTTCTGAAGATTTACTTATCGATTTTGCTTCATTTGATCAATGACTCCTGCTGCTAGATTCTTTAGTGTATCTCCAAAATCATCAAAGGTGCTTTTTCTGATCTCCTTTTCTGCTGCTAAGTCTGCTGCAACTGGCTCCATAGTTTTGAGTAGATCATGGATGGCAGTCCTGATCCATGAGTGTATTCCATAGATTTCTTAATCAAGCTGGCGCAGTCTATAATGTGTTGTGTCTTCTGAGGTTGAAGAGGGAATTGTTTATCCTTGTTGATGTGGTTGAACAGAGAGAATCTAAACTTCATGTTCCTCAAACGCTTGTTTGAGGTCTTTGATTGCAGTTGGGGTCATTTTGGTTGCTGAGGTATCACTATACATTGGCTCCGGATATGTAGAGGGTACTTGTGGTGCTATTTATGCTTGCCCAAATGTAGATGGTGGAGTAAGCACGATGTGTTGAATATCTCGAGATGGAGTTGCTTGTTGTTCCTCTGTAGTAACCAGATAGCAGTTGTCTACATCTTTCGGCTACAAGGACAGTGAACTCTTCTGCATTTGTGCGGGCTTCTATGGATGTGACTTCAGCTGCAGGTGAGCCTTCCTCAACGTCAAGGAGTTCTTCTGTGTATTGTTGAGTGGCTTGTCCTTCATCTACATTATTATCATGTGCCTCTTCTGCTACAAGAGCTATGATCAGTGCTGTTTTTGCATCGGATTCATCAGTTGAGAGCTCATCATGACCTTCTTCTGTAGTTAGCGGTGCTACTAATTCCTCAGCTGTTGGTTCATCTTGGGTAGCAACTGGAGTGGCATCTCTTTCAGCTGCAGACATCTCGTCTGAAACATCATCTGCTGCAGGAGTTTCTTGAGCTTGCTCAACTACAGTCATCTGCATTTGTACTCCTTCGGCACCCACTTGGTCCAAGATGTCATCTTCATCATCATGAGTGTCTGGTTGTGGTTGGTCACCTCCATCATCACCTGCTCGTTGATGTTCTTACAGATCAGGTTGAGAGAGGTATTCATATACCTCCTCGGTGGCAACTTTGACATTTTTCCAAGATCCTTTTTAGCTTTGCTTCAAGTTTTCGTGTGTTGATAAACTCAATGTGTCTGAGGAGGGCATATCTGAGTCTTTTGATCTTCAAGGAGGCATCCTTGTATTCAAGAGCTCCATTGATTAGGAAGTGAGGTTCCTTGGGTCTTGTTGATCTGCTTACTTCCTTCTTTTGAAGTTCAACCATTGATGAATCTCTCCTTTTGTCATTCCAATTATGTCGCTAATCAATGTCTAGGATTGGTCTGGATTGATCTGGTACAATGTTTTGGGTCCTTGGGGAATTAACTTTGGT
Source organism: Drosera capensis (assembly GCA_001925005.1). Lineage (NCBI taxonomy): Eukaryota > Viridiplantae > Streptophyta > Magnoliopsida > Caryophyllales > Droseraceae > Drosera > Drosera capensis. The sequence continues at coordinate 24,473 of LIEC01012279.1, read as the reverse complement.
CTTGCAGACCTTGTTGTTTTCTTGAAGTGGTTGTCAAGTTGAAAGAAGAGAATAAAGATCTTTTTTGATTTTTGTATTTAGCCGTGCTTGTAATGGACGAGATTCCCGCCCATAAGATTGATTATTCCCTAAAGCTAAAGAGTTGAATACCTATTCTATTTCTTTATTAGAAGTGTATATCGGCGTACTTGTTATTGAGAGAAGGCAAGGCATCGAAGATGCCTTTTGGGGTTGGTGTTGGTGTTGGTATTGGTCTCTTGATTGGTAGATTATGCTGTGATACAAACTCCTGAATCAATTTGTCGCTTTGGGCCTTTTTCTTCATCTTTGCTTGTTTCCTTTCTGCAAGCAGTTGAGTGTCTTTGACTTTCTGCTACAGTAGACTTGCTTCGACTCCCTTGATGGTCTGCATTATAGTTTCAATGATCTTCTCAGGAGAAGGCCTTTCCCGAGTTGTGGTTGTTGTTGTTGTCCATGCGGCAGTTGCAATGATTGGTTGATCATCTATAATTATTGAAGTTTCCATTCCCAAAGTTGCCAAAGGTATCAGTAACAAAAGGAATGAAACGGTACTGATGAGAAGCTTCACAGGAGGCCTTATGTTTGGTGTTCTTCGCCACCGTCTGAGAAGCAAAAGCTCCCTCATGGCCACGATAAACACCCGGCCGAGTCTGCACCAAAGGAGAAACACACGTAACATCAATGCACGCATGGAGCGCACCGGCCCAGTCCTGAATGAGGACGTCAGCAGGAAGAAGTTGGGAACCATCATTCTTAGGCGAGGGGAAAGCAACATGGCGGGGTTCCAATGCACACAACAAATGCACCTGGACCGCAACAGAGTATAGGGCATATTTCAAAACCTCATGACAATGCTTGATACCCGGGCGAGGCGAGCAATGGGTGGCATGATCTCCATACACATCCGCACGGCTACCACAAGCAGGACAAATTGGTTGTGGGGTGATAGGCGTAATGAGGAGGCGATATTAGAGGATATTGCGATATTCATCAGCAGTCATGGTTTCCCATATTTGGGATCAGGGAGAGTAAGCCAAAAATCTGACGTATGAGGACCACACATCACAGCATAAGCCGTCGCATGCCTAGGATCCAACAGAAGAGGCAGACCCTGGAAAGCCTGCTGATGATGGCGGAAAAATTGATCAGCCAGCTGCGACTGGACATTGAGAGCCACCGTGGGAAGCACCAGACCAGAAACCACCCCACGTAAATATTCCTGAGCACGCGCTTTCTGCGGCCACGGGTTGAGACTCGGCAAAGAGGGAAGATTGACTTCATCCATATCAGCCAGCAAAGAAGCTTGACGGTGTCCCGTGTCAATCAAGGAGGAAATATAGGCAAAGTGGGTGACATCAGCAGCCCGATATAAACCATTGTTTTTGTTGTTGTTAGCTCTGCTGCAAGAGATCTGATAGTGAGAGTAGGTGCAGCAGAGGTAACTAAGGTTGGTTCCGTCTGCAGGGCTGACGTCTTGGCCTCGATTTCCCTTATTTCGTAGTAGGTATAGCCTTCTGCAGCGAGCCTTTGTCTAAACTCAGCTCGAGGTCCTTCTCTTATCTCTTGAAAGCTCACTTGGGCTTCCAAGATCAGGTTCTTTAGATCTTCATCTGCTCCTGCCTTTAGGAATTAGATTGTCATATTTGCATCATGAAGAGAGGCAATTTTTGGTACTTTTCGTGGGGTTCTTATGGAAGATGGCTCAGTTATTTGCCAAGTCTGTATTATTATAGACTGCTCAATGGCTTCCTCAGTTTGCACTATTGCAGACTGTGTTTCCTCTTCCTCCATGGTGATTGGTTCTGCAGCAGGCTTGTTGGATTCGGTTTCTTCGTTGGAGATGTGGACAATGATTTTCCTTCTTGTTACTCTTGGTTTCTTTTATTTTTGTTGAGCTGGCATCTTCTTGAGCTGCTTCGTTACAGACCATGTATGTACTGTAGTAATCTACACTACTACAGTGATCTGCTTGGCCTTCCGTCTCGCCTGCACTTCTGCAGGCTTCTTTGTGAGTCCTGTGGGCACCTTGCCTATCTTCTTGACATTGATTTGTTTGGACTAGTTCCATGGCCTTCCTTCTTTTTCGGAAAGCTTCAACTTCTATTTGAGAAGGATGCTCATTATCCTTCCGAATAGTGGTTGTCTGGCTTTTATTGGTCTGGCAAGTTGATATATGAGTAAACTGGCCCAGTTGACTCTTGTTTTTGTGAGAATTGCACACATGATCTCCTGCTTATCAGTGGTTATCTGATCCTTGCTAAATTATTTGGAGAGAATGACCTTCTTCATAATGTCAGCAAGTAACTTGTGCTCTTTTGATAAGAATCTCTTAATTGTTCTTATCCTTTCATTCCATCTTTCTTGGTTGATCATTGCTTGCCTTTCCAGTTTGACAACGTTTGGTGGAATGACCCTTGAATCTTTATTTGGAAGGTTGAAGTATTGTGAAAGGTCATCAGGATTCACGTAGATTGAGATTCCTCGAGCAGTAGAGGGGTATGAATTTAGCTGCAGATTGTCTACAACTTGCCCCTTTTTGATGAAGTCCAGAACTTCATCATCATATATACTGCTTGTACGTTCACATAGAGACTTGAGTCCAGCCTCTTCGATCAAGTCAGTTATGTCTTGGACCTCTTCTTGCTCGTCTCGAATTAAATTGAAATCAAACACTACACCTGTTTGAAGTTCGGACTCCTCTGAGAATCTGTGGATTTATGGATTTTTTTGATGAACTTGATGGTGTATTAGTCATTTTCAAAGTAATTTGAAAGAATTGCGTTGTTTTAGAAATCAAATTTTGAAGTATTTTTCAAGAAGTTAGGGTTTCGATTTCGTGCAGTAGAGCGCTCAAGAGTTTAGAGAGAGAGAGAGAGAGTTTGGGCGTTCGTTAGAGAGAGTGAGTGATTAGAGAGAAAAGTGATTTTCTAATTGAAAATCTATAGTTTGTATACTCGTTTGGAGACTATGACCATTGTGGGTGCTTTTTCTAGCCGTTACGCAGTGACAGTCATCATTTGACCGTTATGCATTATTTTAGTAAAACAGTTATTTAACGTTTTAAAAAAGGATTTAGTTTCCTAAAATAGATGCAACAGAGCAATATTGATTCTAGTCTGCACTCTACTTGTTAACTAAGCAGTATAGCAATATTGCTAGTGTGCAAAAATGCTAGTCTACTTCTAGTCAGTTTTATTGTTTTAAATCAAGTCTACCCAATTCTCCACGAAACTGAATATACTTGTTTTCATCAAGAGGTTTTATAAAAATGTCTGTAACTTGTTTTTCTGTTGGAATGTATTCCAATTTAATATGACCTTTCTGCACACATGATCTCTGGTAAAATGATATCTGACTTCAATGTGCTTGGTTTTTGAATGAAAAACTGAATTTTCTAAAATAGCATTGCAGTCGTGTTATCAAAAAATATAGAGGTTTTAGAGAGTATTATATCATAGTTTGTAAGTTATGACCTCATCCATAGTATTTGTGCAGTACAGCTTCCAGCAGCAATGTATTCGGCTTCTGAAGTAGAGGTAGCCACAGTAGTCTACTTCTTGCTGAGCTATGATATTAACCTTGCTCCAATGAATTGACATGATCCATTTTCTCTTCCTGTCAAGTGTACATCCTGCAAAAACTGATTCCCTAGGAAACCATACATCAAGATTTGGAGTTCCTTTGAGATATCTTAGGATTCTCTTTACTGCAATGTAATAGGATTCCTTAGGATCAGATTGATATCTCGTACAGACACAGACTGCATATTGAATGTTTGGTCTGTTTGCCTTAAGATATAGTAATGATCCTATTATTCCTCTATACATCATTTGATTTATTTTCTTTCCAGCTTTATCTTTATCTATTTTAATTGATGTGCTCATAGGGGTTTTCATATGATTAGCACTATCAAATCCATACTTTTTAATTATGTTTTTTAAGTGCATGGATTGATTTAAGAAGATTCCACTCTTTAGTTGTTGTACTTGCAGTCCTAGGAAATATTTTAGTTTACCCATTAAGCTCATTTGAAATTTGGATTTCATTACTTATGCAAATCTTTCACAAAGCTTATCATTAATGCAACCAAATATAATATCAACATAGATTTGCACTAACAATATATGTTCCTTATGCTGCTTTAAGAACAGAGTGGTGTCCGCGTTACCTCTTTCAAATTTACTCTCACAGAGAAAAGTTGAGAAAGTTTCATACCATGCCCTAGGCGCTTGTTTTAAAGCATATAATGCCTTATCTAACCTATATGCATGTTCTGGATATTCATTGTCCTCAAAACCAGGAGGTTGTTCAACATAAATTTCCTCTTGCGGCTTTCCATTTAGGAATGCACTTTTTACATTCATTTGTTAGATTTTAAATCCTTGGAAAGCTGCATAGCAAAGGAACATTCTTATGGCTTCTAATCTTGCTACAGGTGCAAAGGTTTCATCAAAATCAATTCCTTCTTCTTTTTGAGTATCCCTTAGTAACTAATCTAGCCTTGTTTCTGATAACTATTCCATTTTCATCAAATTTGTTTCCAAACACCCATTTCCTTCCTACAACTGCATAGTTTTTGGGTCTTGGTGTGAGATACCATACCTCATTTCTTTCGAACTCATTTAGTTCTTCTTACATTGCATCCACCCAGTTTGGATCATTTAGAGCTTCATTTATTACCTTAGGTTCTATTTCAGATATGAAACATGCAGAGAGAAACTCAGCATTTGTTGTGCTTCTAGTCTGCACAGATGCATTCTTGTTTCCTATTATGTCATCCTTTGTATGTGCCTTAATCCATCTTTCTTTGTCTTGTTCATTAGATTCCAATTGGTATTGAGGTTTTTCTTCTACCTCTGCTGCAGTGTCATTATGTGCAGATGACTCTTCCTTGTCTCCAATATTAATGACCACTTCTGTAGCCTGTTCATTGCATGCACATTCCTCATCAAATACATCTGCATCCCTTATGAATGTTTCTTTTTCATCAAACGATACATGAACTGACTCCTTAACGGTTTATGTTTTTTTATTGTATACTCTAAATGCTTTGCTGTTTGTTGAGTATCCTAAGCAAGTTGCCTCATCTTCCTTAGGATCAAATTTCTGTAAATAATTTTTATCATTGTTATGTGTATAGCAAATGCATCCAAAAACATGAAAGTATTTAACACTTGGTGTCTTTCCTTTCCATAATTCATGAGGGGGTTTTCTTATAAAGCTTGTAAATTGTGCATGTGTTCTGAGTGTAGCAAGCTGTGTTAACTGCTTCTTCCAGAAGCTTTTAGATAAGTTTGCATTAGAAAACGATGTTTTAGTTGCCTCTATAAGTGTTATATTCTTTCTCTTGGTCACACCATTTTGTTGGGGTGTTCTTGGTGCTGAGAAGTTATGTTTAATTCCTTGATCATTGCAGTAGACATCTATTCCTGTTTGATCAAACTCAGTACCATGATCACTTTTAATTATGATTATTTCTATTTCATTTTCATTTTGGATCTGTCTCAGGAACCTTCTCAGCAGACTACATGTTTCACTCTTTTTATGTAAGAATATTATCCAAGTATATCTGGAGTAATCATCTACTATAACTAGAGAGTACCTTTTTCTGCTTAAGCTTTCCATCTCAACTGTACCTTTGCAACTAATCTAGCCTTATTTCTGATGATTGTACCATTTTCATCAGACTTGTTTATAAACATCCATTTGCATCCTGCAACTGGATAGTTTTTTGGTCTTGGTGTGAGATATCATTCCTCATTTCTTTGGAACTCATTTAGTTTTTCTTGCATTGCATCCACCCACTTTGGATCATTTAGAGCTTCATTTATTACCTTAGGTTCTGGAAGGTTCGAGTTTCAACTTGGAGGGGGGGTGAATAGGTTGTATAAGACTTTTAGTAGTCTTTTTGTGCGGAATGATGATCTTGTGCAGACTAGTGTAGTATACAGACTACTCAGGCAGTTTGCAGATGAGACTATCTCGTCTGCACTTGAGATTTATGACTCTTTTGAGTTTTAATTTCTATTTTAGGTGTGATGATTTATCAGGAGCAGTTCTGAAAGAAATATTAAGAAAGCAGTAAATTGACAAAGAGTTTATACTGGTGAATACACTCGATATCAAATGATAATCGAGAGCTTAGTTCAGTCTTCCCTTAGTGACCAGTGTAGTCAGCCTTAGAGGGAAATATCACTATCTTCTTGTTTTTCAGCTTACAAGAAAACTCCCTTTCACAAGCTTTCTAACTTGTATGAAGGTAGAAGAACCTAAATCTTTGCACAGCTCTGAGTCTTGAGCTCTACTGCAAGAGTTGTTCTTTTGCAGACTAGTGATACTTCTCTTTTCTGTATCTTCTCGATTCAGCTCACTTGAGTATGCCTTTGAATGTGTATTACTTTTCACGCTTGCCTTTTTCTTACACAACTCGCATCATTACTCAATAAGCTTGAACGGTTCCCTTTTATATGGTTGATGTAACTAACCTTTCTTGTAGACAACCCACTGTTCCTGGAGAGTCACTTTCCTACTAGTGTTTGCCACCATCTTGTGTTTCAACGCTGGCATTCCACTATCCCCAGTTTTCGTGCCGTTGCTACTTTAATTTGAATCTTCACTTGACTGACTTTAAACCTTCGACCTCATGCTGACAATCATATCTACTGTAATCCAGTCTGCTGCAATACCTTATCTGCACAGTCTGATTCAGCCTTATGCCTTGCCATCGAGGTCCTCATCTGCAAGCTCAGTCCTTCTTGTGAAGCCCTCAATTCTTCTGTTGCTTGTACATATATTAAATTTTCATCTAGAGTCCTTATAGAATTCTGCACAGGTGGTCTGCATCAGCCATCTGCATCTGCAACCGTCTACACTCCTGCATCTGACCTCAACTACAACTTCCTACTTGACTTTTAGCCTAAACAATCTAACTATATTACAATTTATGCATTTGAGTTTGTTACATCAATTTTTATACAAATGAAGGGATTGCACATTCCTATCACACGTTTTCGCTTTAAACTATTCTCACTAACCATCAATTCTTGTATCTTGACTTGTAATCAAAGGACATACAACAATAGTAAGCTAGGGTTCTTAACAAAATGAAAATTTGAAACTCAATATGCTCAAATTAAGCACAAAATTGAAAACTATTATACTTTTTTTTTTT